>PVKM010029529.1:0-17845 GCA_004027735.1 Carollia perspicillata | reverse complement strand
GAATGAAGCAGGGAGAAGAGGCACCGTAAATCTGTGAGGACCTATGGAATCTGTTCAGCTGTGTGGAAGCGTGCTGATTCGCCAGGGTTTACGAAGATGTGGTGGTGTGGAGTGGAATCTGAGAGGGAGCCCTCAGGACGCGTGGGTACAAGAAAGAGAATGTCTCTGTGCTCGTAAGTGACGGGAATCTCCTCTAATGCAGAAACACTGTTGGACTCTGATGGCACCTCGGGGAGTTGGATCTCTGTGGTTGGGAGTCTGCAGTGGTGGGAGATCGTGAGCTTCGAAATCAGACCCTCCTGTCTGTGTGCCTCATTAGCCGTGTGGCTGTTACCAACTGTCACTGAACTCTTATTTTTCATACACAAAATGAGGACAATGATAATGATGCAAGCCTTCTAGCATTGCTGTGGAGATCAGAGATGGTCTGTGCCTGACACTGGTACCTGCTCAATAAATGACAACTTTTATTTTGATATAAAAATTCCCCAAATACTATTAATTCAGGACATAGCATCAGAAATCCAATTTAATTAAACAACCCTTTAAACCCTTTTAATAATGACCATAAATGCTTTAGTGAATCCAAAAATGGGTAAGATAGAAAACATGCTCTTAAATAATGAAAAATCTATAAAAGGGTAATGTAGGTTACAGTGCTATTAATAAATATGTGTGCAGTGTTTTGCCATTTGTAAAGTGATGTTTGTATGTCTTTTATTGGTTGACTCTCACTACCATCATGTTAAGCAAGTATAATATGGGCCTCGTGCATGTCAGGGACCTCTCAGAACCTCTGAATAAAATTATGTGAACCTTGTCACTTGTGAAATGCGAAGAGTGATAGTCACATTGTTAGAAAGTAGTTGCAAGAAACCTAGGACCCAGGCAAAGCATGGGGTGTGGCAGGTGAGAGTCACTCAAATGTATTAGCCCTTTTCACCCCAATTTCTGACCCCTGATCCTGCTTTTTCCCCATAATATGGTGCTACCAGATGACTGTAGTGTGAAGCAGTTTGTGATCAGAATCCTCCTGGAAGAGGATCAGGTGCCATGGGGGCTCAAAGAAGGAGAGGGAAGGAGGCAGGGGCACGGAGAGAAGTGGGGAGAGAGAGAGGGGGAGAGAGAGAATGAGAGCACCTGTGAGAGGGCATTCATCACAAAAGGCTTTACGTTGGAAGAGAGAGCATTTGGTATGAGTTTTAAAGAACAGGTGGTGTTATGACAGATACTAAGGTAAAGGTATCAAGATGCCACTCAGTCAGACGGAAGAGTTAGAGCATTGAGGGAGATGCAGGAGAGTTGCTGCGCCTGTGGCCCTGGAGTGTTGGGTAGGGAAGCACCCACTCTCAAGGGCTGATGGACAGGGTTTGTATTGGGGAAGGCATTTGCAGATGAGAAGGCTGTGTACGGAAGGGCTCCCTAGCAAGTGACAGTGAGCCATCTTTTAGTAGCTGGGCCACAGGCAGATGGATTTGGCAAGGGATGTAGAATGCACTGGAGAGGGAGAGACAAGCAGACCACCTAGAAGGCTCTCACACAGCATGTAATAAGGATAACTGAGATGCAAAGTGAGAAATTGCAACTGACTGACAGTGGTGAGGGAGCACTGTGGGCAGGATGGCTCTGACCCTCAGATGATGGGGATAGTGGTAGAAAAAGGGGGAGGGGGAGTGGAAGGAGGAGGAGGAGGAAGAAGCCTCCCTCTTCAACATATATTATTTAGGGTGTTTGGGGACACCCAGTTAGGGACTTTAATCAGATAGTTGGTAACATGGGTTTTCGGCTCTGGGTTAGCGATACACTTTGCTGTGTCTTCGGCACACAGGCATGGCCAAAACCATAGGAGTGTCTGAGAGTACAGAAGGAGGAGGGTGTGAAAGGGCAGGGCAGACGCATGGAGAGAGCTGGGACATTCTGTATTTGGAGTTGGCTGCAGGGGCTAGAGACAGGAAGTGAAGGGTGTCCGCAGAGGAAAGGGTACCGAGTGGGAGATTGCACGCCCAGGGAGACGGCAGGCCGGAGTTCACAAGGTGGGCTGGTGCACGGGTCTGCATGGTTTGTAAGCTGCGAGGACCTTGAAGCCAGTCAGAGGTCTGAGAGTTGATGACTGGGAGGCCATGGAGCTCTTTAACAAAGCAGCTGAATGAAGGCAGAAGTCAGCTGGAAGGACAGGAGGTGGAGGGGTGAGCAAGTAGGGGTCAGAGAAGACCAAAAACTTCCAAGTGGTTCGACAAAGGGCAGAGATGGGGCAGTAGTTCGAGGAAGGATGGAGAAAACAAATGGAAGAAGATAACACAGGCTTCCCTTTCTTTTCTAAAAACATGCTATGAAAATGGGGATACTGAAAAGAAACATAAGATAAGAATTGAAGAACACAGGGTTCCCTTCTCAAGGGAGAAGGTACCAACAAGCAGTCCTGCAGGTATCTGAGTGGGGGTGTCTATTAAACCATCATTTCCCAGGATAATTGAGCCAAAGCTGCTGGAATAATCGGTTTAAACAATTACCTGCTGGCCCGTCCTAGGCTGGATGTGAAGGAGATGACATTTGTCTTCGGTGCCTTCCCCCCTCACCCTGATTTCTCCTGCTTGGCCCGGGGGAGCACGGCCCCCCACTGTCTACTCAGAAATGAACAATTTTTAAATTTCTGTTCTATTAACTGATGAATCTGATAAGCTAATTGCTCCTGGTAGAAGACTAGAGAACTATTTCTGAGAATAGTTAGCCTCCCAAAGCAGTAGCCTCTCCTACCATCTAATTCATTAGTGGTTCGCATGTAGAAGTTCAGGTCAGGAAAGAGGGGCGGACGGGCAGAATTATCGGAGAGTTTTGCCCTTCAAAGTCCACCTTGTTTGTGGCCATCCAGCTCTGCCAGTACCTTAAGCACTAAAAAATACGATCCTCCAAAAAAATTAAAAGTCTTGGCTGAATTTAGTAACACTAAATCTTCAAAAGAGGCCGTGTGTGTGTGTGTGTGCACGCGTGCACACTTGCACACACATGCCTCATCTGCCCATTGGGAAATCCACTTCTGCCCCTATGGGTGAAACTTCACTTCTCCTGGATGAGGACAGGGTTTCATTGGGCTGGAACACACGAAGCTTGCGTGGCCCGAGTTCCAGCCCATCCAGCCTGAACTTCGGGGGCTGTGGGAGAGCTGTTTCGAGTTCGCATCGAGCTGCTCCTTTTGCAGGGCTGGTGCACGCTGGTTGAGGGTGGCACCTTAGACACTACCATGACATAGCTGCCCTGAACTCAACATCTCTTGCTGGTTTTGGTTAATGTAATTATTCTTTTTTGTGGGGCATGTTTTTCTGTAATTTATGGGAGTTATTTTGTCACTAATATGTAAAAGTAAGCCATTGTACTCTGGGTTTACTGTGTCATGTTCTAAACCCAGATGTATGGAATTCCTAGAACACCTATAGCTGGGGTTTAAATATCTCCTCGGAGGGTCAGTGACAAGATGCAGTATGGTGTTGAGGGTAAAAGGAATTCCGAATCTTAGTCTCAGTACAGATTGTTGCCTCACACGGTCATGGGAAGTGACTGTTCATTTCCAGAAAGGGAAGCTAATATTCCTGCCCACCTCTACAATTCTGAGAAACAAATGGAGATGAGGGACCTGAAATTACCATAAAACCAGAACTGCTGTTCAATACAGTTATAAACTTATAATTTTATAAGCTGTTTCTGCAGAATGAAAAAACCCTGTAGACTATTAATGACTCTATGTGCCGTACCTACCCAAGTGATGGTCTGGGGAAAAGTTTTCTATTTCATTTGTAACTAAAGAGAAGGTACTTCGGCAGGTGCTGTCATGTGGCTCCCGTTGTGGTGGGGGTGCCCCCCGAGTCTCAGCGTAACTGGGGGAGCTTTGCAGAGGGACACTCTGACAGCCAGAAAGCTGCCGCCGGGGCGCCGTGCCCCAGAAAGAAGGCTCAGTGCCGTCTTTGCTGCCTGCTGTTTGGCAGAGTAATTCCTATACTCGCTCTTCGCTGAAACAGCTTTGTAACCTTCTCTCCTGTGAGGAAGGTTTGATTTTTTCTTTTCAGCTTTGACTTGGCCTGAAATCAGATCTGCTGAAATAACCATAGTAGCAATTTTCATTCATTTCTCTAAATACACAGGACACTGAACTCAGTCCAGTTTCAGTTTACCTTCTCTCCTGCTGTATGTGGTCAAGATAGAAGCCACTCTTATGGGGAAAAGTCCCAGAACCCCGTGCTGCTCGTTGTTACAGTATTAGAAAGATCCGATCTCTCACTGCACAGGACAGACAGGTAAGTAAGCCTTGTGAGGGGTGAGGTTCTGCATCAGAACCAGTTCACCTGATTCTGTAAATCCCTGTGTCTTAGTAGATTAAGGCAAAGAGCAATTCAAGGGCAAAGATTGGGGGGAATTCATTGTATTTTGATATGAAATGAAAATCATATCAGAAAGAACCATGTTTTTGAAACACAGATTCCATTAACTTCTTTAACAGAAGTAACACTTCTGTCTTCGTTTTGCCTGTTAGCCAGGCAGTAATTCTGAATTTCTTCATTATCACTTGGGTGGTTTGCCTCCCCAGAGTGGTTTTTCGTAGCTGTCTGCGATCCTGACAGTGCGAGTGTGTCCGACAGCGGGACTCTGGGCAGAAAGGAAGGAATTCTAGCCTGGTTTCCTCCCGCAGGATGCGCTCTTCTGCATTGCCTTTGTTCGTTCTTGAGGCTGCAGAGGTGGGCATTGCCTTGGCAACCCCGGTGGGAGCCCAGTGCCGCTTGATGGACGTCAGTTTCATTGCAGCCTATCTGGGGAGCAGCCTTGGCTTTGGCCAGAACTGGCCCCTGCCGCCTTCCCTGGGGCACAGAGCCAGTCTGGGGGTGGGGTGGCAGTGTCTGGGTCTAGCTCTGGCCTAGCATGTGTATACCCAGTCACAGACTCGTCCCAGTGTAGATGGGGGCAGTCAGTGGAGTGGCGAGAAGGTGGAGCTGGAGAGGAGGGTTCAGCTGATGAGAGAAATCATGTTTGCAGATTGATGGGCCGGGGTGAGGATGTAATTAGTGACAGGAAAGAGCTGATGGTCGCTGTCAAGTATGGAGTGCTTCTGCACAGCGGGCTTTGGGAATGTGCAGGCCAGCTCATGATGAGTGGGAAGGCGGATGGTGGGAGAAGGAGTTGTGAAGGGATGAGAGAGGCAATTCTGACTGCTAACTTCTTGGAGGTGGGGCGAGGATGGTCAGCAGCAAGGGAAGTGTCCAACACACTGGGGAATACAGTGAGAATGGGTTTCCTCCTTCCCTCCAGCAATCCTGGCACCATTGCCTGGTGCCCCGGTGCCCTGTGTCCGATCTCCACGGTGCTCATCTGGCAGGCCTTCATCTGGCAGGCCTTCTTGTCGTCATCACATCTGCAGACTTCTACTGAGCGTACCCTGTACCCTTGTGCACAAGGCCCCGTGCCAGGCCAGGAGGGCCTTCAGGAGCCAGGAGCACTCCTTTGAGTAAATTAGTAATCTGGGCAGATGTGGCCCCCAGGGCCCAAGGCCTGACAAGTGACCAGCACCCTTTTATGAAGAAGAAGGTTCTCTTTTTTCTAGGTTAGTGTCTCAAGTTCATAGCTTGTTAAATTTTAACAGGGATTTCAATTTTCACTCACCCCCTTCCCTGGACATCAGCCAAATGTGATAGTTTCATATGTGACAGTGATTCAACAATCTGGAATCTCTTAGGACCTACTGAATGAAAGAGTAAAAAAATAACATCGAGGATTTTTTGCCTTACTGTGGGCTTCCCAGAAGCAGACACTGAGATGAGGATTCAAATGCAAATTCCTTTGGGAGGTGGATCCAGGAAACGCTGATGAAGAGTGGAGAAGTGAGGCAGGGATGTGAAGGAGAGGGAAACCAGTGTCAGGTGTGTCCTCCTCCAGGTTACCACCACCACGAGCAGCCAGAGTCACCCCTCTCCACTTCCACTCCTGGGTGAGGGAGCTAACGTATTTGCCCGACTCCTGTCGGTCATTGGTTGAGGATGGCTGGTTGGTGCTGGGGAGGTGTTGGCCTCCTGCAGGCCATACTGGGCCCCGCAGCCAGAGAAAGCCTGGGCAAAGAGATGCTGGTTCTGGAGGTGGGACCAGCCTGCAAGGAAGTGGTGATGATTGAGAGGTCATGGTCAGGACCCTGGAAGAGTGTCCTTCAGGTTCGCGGCTGGTTTTAACTCAGGAGTTTGTGGGAAGCTCCAGAGCTGTACTAGCAAAGCTGGGGAGTCTATGAGTGCCTGCAGAGACACAGCTTCTTGACTTTCTTGAGTAGGCTTTATGGCTGAATATTGAGATTTTACTTATTTTTAAAGAGTGTAGAGGATGACCTTGGGGCAGACTAAATTTTTCTGGGACCCTTAGAAATTTAATGGCCTTGCAGACGTGTGGGCCGGGGTATGATTTGGCACTTGGATGTTGTAAGGGCACCAGCATGCCAAGTCTATGAGCTGGTACATTATCATACAGATCAGTCGGAAGTTTTTATGACGGAACAACACTGACCAAATCCGCGCATCTTCTGTAATAGCAGGCACTGTACTAGGTCCGTTATTCACATGAGCATATCTAATCCTCACAGGAGGCAGACTTGTGGATATTATCAGCCCAATTTTACAGACGAGGAAACAGCCTCAGAAAGATGGTAATGATCCCCAAGTGCATTTGAATTCATTTCTGCCTGCAGCAATTAGTATTGATCACTGGAGTGAGAAGCACAGAAACCCCGTCACAAATCCCTTCATAATTCTGCCCCTCCTGATCTACTGTTTTCTTTCTTAAAGCATGTGGATGTGTATAATTTATACTTTGTATAAGGTGAGTCTCTCATTTTGGGCCATTTTAGAAATGCCGAGATAATAGTACAACAGTGTGTTACACTGGCTGGAGACATTTCTGTGTCCATAATGCATGTTAAAATATACTTTATGATATGTTAAATATTAATTTAAAAAACTTCTCCCAAGATACAAACCAACATCATAAAGAAATACCAGCATCCCCCATAGGATGGTTATAATAAAAACGATACAAATAATAAGTGTTGCCAAAGATGTAGAGAAATCGGAGCCCTCGTCCACTGCTGGTGGCACCCCAAATGGTGCAGCCACCGTGGAAAACAGTTTGTCAGCTCCTCAAACCGGTAGACGTGGAATTGCCACACGACCTAAAAATTCCACTTCTAGATACATGCCCAGGAGAAATGAAAACATATAGCCACATGAAAACCTTTTATATGGCTGTTCCTAGCAGTGTTCATAATAGCCAAAATTAGAAACAACCCAAATATCCATTAGTTGATGAATGGATACTTAACATGTGGTAAGTCCATATGGAGTATTGATTCATCAGTCAACATGGATAAACTCTGAAAACATGCTAAGTGAAAGAAACCAGTCGTGGAAAGCTACATATTCTATAGCTCAATTTCTATGACGTGTCCAGGACAGGCAAGTCTACACAGACAAAAAGTACAATAGTGGTTACCGGGGGCTGGGGCATGCGGGGGTTAGAAAGCCGCTGCTCATGGGTACAGAGGTTCTTTCTGGAGTGACAAAAATACTGCGGAGTTTATGGTGATAAACAACACAAAATATCTCAGGCAGGATATTTGTGTTGATAAAAAATGAGTATCAACATTAACCCAAGGACTTTGCTGTTTAGTTAATGTTTTGGAAACTTTCTCTTGGGTTGTTACCAGTCTTTCATGGTCTCTGAGTTTATCTTTAATTTCTTCTTGTGCAAACAAATATAATGCTTTACTGATGTCTTAACCTTGGACCTCCTTGAAGTCCTTCAACTCAAGACAAATCCGCACAGCGTCTAGGAAGGAAACACATCAGCCTTTCTCTTCTCTCTCAGATGAAGGAAATTTGGATGTCGAATCCTCAGTTCCCCGAGTGAAACGAAGTTGCGACGTGGGTCTTTGGCCTTGGTGTGTCTTGTTCTGGAGGACAGTTCTAGGTCTGATGCTAGAACAGCACTAGATTCTAATGCTTCAGGAAGGTGGATTTAAAGTCATAAGGATGCGGCTTTCTAAGAATGAGAGCTTGTTGAGTTTTGAGCAGGCTCACGGCCACTTGTCGGGTCAAGGAGGTGGGAGGTGTGCATTGAGAGGAGGTTGGACTGGCTGATTCTGAAGTTCATACACTCGGGGGGGCTGGGGTTCTAATTCCTCAGCTGTACTACTCCACTCCTCATAGCAACGGCCCTTTCTTTGTTCATTGAACTAATCAATTATATATGGGGAATAACTTAGAATTGATTGGGAAGAAAGCAGGGGGGGAAAAGGGACCAGAGGCTCATGCTTGTTGTTTCCTTGATGTTCAGTGAGAGCAATTGATCCCAAAGCCAGAACTTTGGGAACACCAGACCGGGCGCCAGGAGGTCAGGATCGTAGTGGGCACAGATCTGCTGCCGGCCGCGCTGGCTGGGTGCCTTTGCAAACCCTCTAACCACTTCAGGGCTTGTTTGTTTACTTGTAAAACATAATGTTGGCTTGGGATGGCTTTGAAGGAAATTTTGGCTCTGAAAAATTCTAGAATTTTTCTTAATAACTTTAGGTTTTCATAGCAAGTTTTGCATCTGTCTCTTCCTAGCCTCTGATTGGCTTTTGTGGCTGTTTTTAATTCTTTCTGTGGCAAGGAAGGCTTGCCATCTGCATACGTTTTTTTTTTTTTTTTTTTTTTTTTTTTTTTTTTTTTTGCCATTCTGGCTCTTCTTCCCTGAACTTAAGCCCTTCTTTCTTCATTGGATTCATGTCAGCCCCACCTTTGTCATGGTTAACACTTTCCTGACTGCCGTGCAGGCTAGGAGGGTGTCTGTCTTTTTTACCTCATTAATCACTTACTTCAATTTTTCATATTAGTCTTAGCATCTGCTGTTTTGCATGTATCTTACCTTTCCAATAAAGCTTATGCTGCTTAGGAAAACAGCACACTTTAAGGGAAGAACGCTTGATTACAATAGCCAAGGTCTGGAAACAGCCTACTTGCCCATCAGTGGATGAGTGGATAAAAAACACGTGGCACATTTACACCACGGAATACTACTATGTGTCTATACGAAAGAAGGAACTCTTAGCCTCTGCAACAGCATGAATAGATCTGGAGATTATTATGCTAAGCAAAGTAAGTCAGTCAGAGAAAGGCAGTTACCGTATGATTTCACTCATGTGAAATCTAACGAACAAAATAAACTGATGAACAAAATAGAAACAGAGGCATGGACACATGGAACAGACTGACAGATCTCAAAGGGGAGGAGGGAAGTGGGGAGGGGGACTGGAAGAAATTAGCCAAAGAACATGTATGCATATATGTATAACCCATAGGCTGGGGGTGGGGTGGGGGCAGGTTGGAGGGCGAGGGGCAAAGAGGGGGAAAATATAATAGTGCCCCACCCGAAAAGAACTCTTGAAACCAGAACCTCAAAGTTATTTTTCGAAAGCAACAGAGCTGATAATGTGACTGTGCCTTACTTAGTTTTCCAGTTTGTGAAATGGGAATAATAATACCCACCTCACAGAGTTACTGTAAAAATAAAATTAGATAAAATGTAAAATGATTTGGCCTCATAGTGGTTGGTGATGGTGTTGCTGGACAGTTGGTGGTCAGCAGAGGCTGAAAGAGCTTGTCTCCTGTACTTTTAGGAACGAAGTCACACAAACACGTGGGGTAGAGGATTAGTGACTTTTCTCAGTAATCGGTTCCTCTTCCTAATACTCCTCAGTATTCAAAGCTAGTTCCACACAGTGAGTTTAAATCTTGCTGTGGAAATTGAAGTCATTTTTTGTGTTTCTTCCTTAATAAAGATGGAAAAAAAGTCATTTAAATCATTGGCTCCTTTTGGCCACAACCCTTGGTTGGTCTCAGAGATTAGATATTATTAGATTACTTCTTGATGATCTCTTCTTGGTGAAAATTACTTTCAGTTTCCTTAACACCCCTCCTGGCGCCCATCCTGTAGCCCTTTAAGTGGGCCTTCTGTCCCTCTCCGTCTGGCGGGGGCAGTGGTTGGGTGGTGGGTCAGATGTGTTAATAGGCAGGCCATATGGTGCACAGGCAGTTTGCTCCCAACAACCCGATAGGAATTCTGGTCGTCTGATTTAAAAAAAAAATTAACTATAAAAATGTAAGAGCCATCTGCTGTTATTTTTGTGTATGTGGTAAGTTGTTTAGTTACCCTGCTCGTCTGCAGTTAGCCTTGCTCCCATGGAGGCTTCCACGGTGAAGCCGGGCCGTTCATTCTCAGGTGCGGTGCCTGTGGAGGGAGCCCTGTCCGACTCCCTTTATGAGTTGCAGCAGGTCTGCCGGCACGTGATCAGGCCTCGGGCTTTCTGTGGCTTGTCTTAGCTGGTTAAATACTTTAGTTGTAGTGGTTCATTTAACTGGTTGAAAGTAGGTCCCATACTAATTGCTATGGAGCCAACCAAATAGGGTAGGTAATGTGACAGAGCATGACGCAAGGGTGGGTGTCAGTTAGGGTCCTGGAGGCCCTCAGCAGGAGAGACCTTGGAATCGACATCTGAAGGGTGACGAAGAGCAGCGGAGCGAAGATCTGCAGTGAGAGAATTCTAAGGGGGAGGAAGAGTTAAGAGCAGAGTCTCCGAAGCAAGGAGCAAGCATGGCCTAGGAGGAGGTCCAGCGGGCTGCACTGTGGTGAGATAGAGGGGCATGCAGGGAGCTGAGGGTGAAGAGGGTCCGGAATAATGGGAGCCAGCAGAGCTTAAGGGAGGAGATACTGCCATCTGATTTACAGTTCTAGAAAGCTCCTTGTGACTCTTCAGTGGAAATTGGATTGCTAGGAGCAAGAGTGGAGACAGGAAGACCAGTGAGGAGGCTATCATGATTGTCCAGGTGAGAGGCACTGGTGGCTTGGACTAAGGGTGTGTGGTATAGATGGTGAGATGGGATAGAATTTCTCAGGCAGGATTTGTGAGACTTTTAAAGGTTTTATTTACTCATTCATTCATTCATTCATTCATTTATAGAGAGAGGGGAAGGGAGGTAGAAAGAGAGGGAGAGAAACGTCAATGTGTTGTTTGCCTCTCGTGTGCCACCAACCAGGGACCTGCACCACAACGCAGGCTATGCCCTGACTGAGAATTGAACCAGCAACTCGTTGGTTTGCAGGCCGGCACTCAATTCACTGAGCCACACTAGTTGGGGCAGACTTTTAGACCACAACCAAAGCAGCAAAGAGTAATCTTTGCTGGTGGTGTTGTTTCATAGCATGTGTATATACAGCTGGCACGGTGATGCCACAAGCAGTTCTTTGAAAATAATATTAGCTAAATTCTAATTCCAAGACTCCAAGGTTCATCTAAAATAAAAGCTTGTAGCCAACTTGGTGCATGCACAAAAAGACACATAAATATGCTTATATTTTTAACTATTTCATGCACTAATCTGGTAAGTCTCATTTTCTAAATTTTATCTTTTCTTAAAGGCAGTTTCTGTTGGGGGTAAACTTTAGCTTATGGAGAATTGTTGTATTATCTGTTTGTCATCTGGTAAAGGACATTTACTGAGTAGAGATTTCTTGCCTTCTACTCTCTTAAAATGAAAGTATAATACACCCCAATAAACATTTTACGTCTAAAGGCAATATTGGGGAGACCTATCTTTTTGTACTGTATACTATAATGTGATACGTCATTTTTCCTGCCGTGTTAAGTGCATTTTCTCTAAAACACAAAGCAGGGTCATGCTGTAAACGGGATGGTTTATTTTATTTTATTTTTTTAAATACTTTATTTATTTATTTTTAGAGAGAGGGGAAGGGAAGGAGAAAGAGTGAGAGAGAAACACCAATGTGTGGTTGCCTCTCGCGTGTCCCCCACTGGGGACCCGGCCTGCAACCCAGGCATGTGCCCTGACTGGGAATCGAACTGGCGACCCTTTGCTTCACAAGTCCGCGCCCAATCCACTGAGCTACACCAGCCAGGGCCGGGATGGTTTATTTTAGTAGTGCTAATCAAGTTCGGAGAAATAATGGTTTTGTTTTAAATTAAGCAAAGCTGCATTTTCTTTCCAGAAGTTTCAGTGGATGGCAGGTACATAGGCGAACGCTGTGAACGTTTTATTCCTACCTTCTACCCTGCTGCGTTCACTTGAGTTTGATAAAGCGGGAGAGCTAATAAGAATGCATTGGGCAGATAGTTTGCAGTAGATGGTGGTGAGGAATAATCTCTTGGTTATTGCACCTAATGCTTGGTTCACTAATTGAATGAGACTTGCTGGCAACAAAACATTGGAAAATGATCCCTTTCCATAATTTTACCAGAATCACTCCCACCTCTTTGTATAAAACCAGAATTGTGTGCTACCTTGAAACTCTCCCACTTTTTCTCTAGTTTGAAATAAGATGCCGCAAACTGGAGGTAGCTTATTTATCTGGTTGGCTCCACCCTGTTTTCAAGGACGGAAGCTCCAGCAGAACGCCTGATGCACAGGACTTCACCTGTGTGCAGCTCTGCCCTCGTCGTGAATAAGTAAAATGCTAAGCCAGTCTGACAGCTGTGTGCTTGGTTTCGTGTGAAGGTTATAGGCTATAACGAGCCTTGTCTCTGGGTCCCTCCCAAGCTGTTATCTTTTTGAGGTGTCAGACTGTCCTTGGGAAGTTCCTACTGCCTGGAGCCATGTGTAGGAGGCACGGGACTCCTCTTTTCTCCCTTGTCTCCTCCTGCTCTCCCCTGGGCCACTTGGGGAAAATAAAGTCGAAGGGCCACCTGGGTGGGTCAGGCTGTGGGTGGCATTGGGTAGAAAAGGTGCTGTTGCAGGGCTTCTCCGAGGAAGAAGCTGTGCCTGTCTTACTCACCCCATTTCCTTAGTGCTCAGCACTGTGCCTGGCACGTAAAGACTAATCACTCCTAGGTGAACGTGGAGCGACTGGCCGTCAGGCTCAGAGAGTGCCGCGTGGTGCTCCTCCCCACCCCCTCTGACGGTTCCGTCCTTGAATCGCAGGGTCCACAGTCAAACAAAACCCCAAGACCCCACACTTGGAAATCACTTGGTTAACTGTAAGGAAGGGCTTCCTTTGTCTCAGAAGCCTCAACCCAGTTAAGGCACCACTTAATGCATGTGAAGAAAACACTAGAATTCTTTGGGACACAGGGCAATCGTGTCTTGCTAAGAAGAGCAGCTTTTTAAAGTCTGGTCATGTCTTCCCTTTGAGTAGCACATTACCTTGGCTAGCTGTGCCCTGCATAAACCAGAGCCAGCTTTCCTCTGGTACCTACCACCTTCAGGCCCCTCCTGTCTGCTCCACCCTCTGGAATGTTCTTCCACAGTTCTTCATGTGCCCCAGTCTTTCTGACCCTTTAAAGATGTGGTTAACTGGTACTTCTTCAGCAAGTTCTGGTGTGACCTCTCTATCTACCATCCATTCTGTTGCAGTATTTTATGCTTAGCCGTTTTGCATTTTCTTCTGTGGCTGCTTTCTTGCATACTAGCTATCTGCCACACTTGACGGAGGGCTTGACACGGGCAGGACTGTTTTCTGATGTGCGCAGCATCTAGGCTAGTGCCTGGTTCAGTCTGAGCTCTCAATAGATCAGTATTAGTTCAAATGAGTAAATGACCTGCCGACCTATTTTTCATCAGAAAAAGTGGGGTTCGAGTTAAACAAAGCACGCTTTTTCTCGTCTCAGAATATCAACATATAACACATATAAACACAATGGGTGTATGGTTCAGTCTGTAAAAATTTGCTAGTCTTCAGAAAGAACTGGCTACAAGAATAGAGTGGGTGATTTAGTGCCTGTTGCTAACCACCAATATTAGTGCTTATTATTCCTACATTTTTCATGTGTCTTTCCCCTTTTTCTTTTGTTTTCTTTTCTTTTTCTTCTCAGCAAGGGAAGCCATACGTCTTCGATAGAGTGCTGCCTCCCAGCACGACCCAAGAGCAGGTTTACAGTGCGTGTGCAAAGCAGATTGTCAAAGGTAAGTGCTATTTCTTTATTTCTGCCTGGGCCTTTCAGAGTAATTGAAAACATTAAGTGATATTTGCAGCCTGAGAGGCAATGTGCTTTGACTGTAAGCAGAGGCCTGCTAATTGGAAACACCAAATTGTAGCTCGAGCTCTGGCCCTGATTTGCTGTGATGTCAGGCAAGTTATTTAACCTCTCTATTCCTCCTCTCCAAGAAGGTTCTTTTAGTTCTTTTGCCACCTTTCCGGCAGAGCTATTGTATCATCTAGGAGCTTCAAAGCTGTTTTATCATCTAGCTATGATCACACTTTTTCTGTAATGATTTTAAAATAGTACTGCAGGTAAAGGACTTCCTTTTTCCTTTCAAAAAGAAAAATATATATATATACCTGATGCTCTAATTGTACATTTTTCGTTGATTTATTTTGTGCCTCTGTCCCTTCAGCAAGAAGCTTTAAATAGGGAAAATTCTTGTGCCTCGAGAAATTCTCTACCGCATCATAAAATCCCATTACCTTGCTGGTTGTCCCACTGTCTTTGCTACCCGGCATTCCTCGATTAGACTTCCATCTCACCCCCTTTTAGCCATCCCACCCAGATCCTGACATTTGTTGCTACACATTTGTTCCTCCAGATAGGTAGTCTGCAGCCCTCATTTGTGTCTTGGCGATCTGTCCTTTCCCCTGGGACTGGCCTTGGCCCTGAATGATTTGTGTCACAATCACAGCAGGTAGATGAAGCAATTGACAAGTCACCCTCCCTTACCCTCTCAAATCAAGGGCAGGTTGGAGCCTGCCTTGCGGAGCTCACCATCTGCACAGAGCCGGGGGGCATCTCCTGCTACTTTGCTTTTCATCATTAAATCCCTGCTTTCACATGTTGTGCTTTCAAATGTCTTGATGCTGCCACCTTTATAGGTAGCTCTGGATTTAAAGAGCAAAAAATAAAAACAAAATTTAAAAAAACACCTTGCCATGTTAGATGAGCTTATTTTTAGAAGCTGAGATGACTAATCTAATGCTTTGAAATTCATGAAAATTGGTCCTGGGTACATCTGTTAGATTAATTCTGACCCTGGATACCTGCGTGGGAGACTCTGCCAGTACGAAATGTTCCTTGCTGAGGTGTATGGTTACTCACATTCTTGTTGCAGACATCAATTAATTTTGAAGGTCTTCACAGTAAGATTATTATAGAAAACTGAAAGGAAAAAAGATGCCTGAATTTGAGCTCTTTTTGACTTGATAATACGGACCTGTACCTGGTGGCAACGGTTGCCTCCTCTTCTGCTCTTGGGTTTCTCGTTCTCTGGAAACACGTTTCCTTTCTCATTTGGGAGCATGCAGTTCTGGTTCGCTCCCAGGCAGCCCTCCTTCCCCTCGATCGTCCGACCCTTCATATCCTTATTAAAGTAAGATTCATCACATGTGAGCTGAAATTTCCTTCCTTGGCTCCCCCCCTTCCTCATCAGAACCACAGAGTGTGTCCCGCATGCTGGGCTAGGCAGGGGAGCCGTCTACATACACCCCCTCCTTAAGCCGACATTGTAATTAGAGATGGAGAAGCTCCATGCAGAGGAAATCCTGTGATTAACCAATACTAATAATAATCTAGGCGTCTTTATTTTACTAGAGAACTTTGCGTCCCTTCCAGTGTTTGGGTTTTCCTACAGTATGAAATGTCAGACACCAGCAGTCCCTGGGGAGCTCTTAGGAAGGCACGACCTGACTGTGGGTAACGTGAGACCCAGTAGATGGGGAGCCACAAAGAAAACCAGTTAGAATCAAATTAGGCTCTGACGTGATATAATAAACACATTTTCAGGCGCTATAAATGTTACATAAACAGACCCATTCTGGAACAGGAATGAGTTCCTTAGTCTCGCGTGAAAGGACGTTGAGAGAGGAATGATGAAGACCTGATCTAACTTTTTTAAATGTCCACTGAGGCCAGTGTGAGGGAAGCAGCCGGGTGTTTGTGCGTCAGCAAGGTCAGACGCAGGCATCTAAGGAAGAACGCCTTGGGGCAGGTTGTCAGGTACTGCTGAGGTCTCTCGTGCTGCGATGACAAGCCCTGTTTAAGTCAGAAGTGGAAGGTGGTGCTGGGGCGGCCTTTTCTCTAGGGGCTGGGAATTGACTCACAAGCCAGGAATCGGCCTGTGAAGGTCACCACAGTCTACGGGATTCATGGGAATGTGGGGGAGTGGTGGACTGGTGAACTTTCCTTTTAAGTGTATCCAAACCCTTAATGTTTTTGAGATCAGGAAGACTCCTTTTAACTGGTGGCTTTATTCTTTCTCCGTTTTTTCATTCCCTTCAACTTCATTGGGTTTCTAAAAAAAAGTGTTTCCAACATTTGGTTGTAGAGTCCTGGCCTCTCCCACACTCTCGTCTTTACTTGGTGTGTGTTTTTCAAAATGTTGTCTGAAAGAATACACAGAATTCTCTTCCATTTCTTCTAGAAGAGGTTACGGGGTTTGTGACTGCCAGCATGGTAGATAGGGAGGTTCCTATAAACACCTAGGGATTAAAAACCATGGTCACTGGGCGCTGCTGCTGAAGTGGAGGAACCGAGTCCCCGACCTCAGAAGTCACCCTGGGCATTTGCCTTCCAGATTAACTAGATGTAGACGCTGCAGTGCTGGAGAAGGTGGCTTTCTTGTTTTCCGGATCTAATTTCTTTCAGCTTCACTCATTTGGTTGTTCCTCTCATTCATTCCTTCTGACCTGTATTAAGTATGTACCGTGTGGTGAGCACTGCTAGAGACTGGAGTCACCAAGACATGTAAGACTCTGCAAGAATTTTTTAGTATAAGAGACTCAAATATTCTCACATACTAGATGCATTCATAATAATCGTATAAACGGATACTGTGCATTTATTAGGTGGGTGTGTATAAAATGCTGTAGGATCACAGAAGAAAGTCCCTTGATACTGATTTTGGTGGATGTGGAAGGGAATTGGAGAGTTCTTGGAAGTGAAGGATGCTGGAAGGGCTGTGTAAGCGGAAGGAAGAGGAGAAGCAAAAGCATAAAGACACAAATCATGTGGCACATTTGGGCCACTTAGAGTGGAGCAGGGTGCGTGGCGGATGAGACTTAAAAAGAGTTAGGCTGGATCAGGGTTTGGTTGAAACCGACATGCATTTTCCTGCAGGCAATGTGGTCCCATTGAAGAATTTTAAGCTTAGGATATTACCCGATCTATTTTATTACTACACTATATGTGACTCTTAAGGACAAATATATTTGTTTACCTACTGTTATCTATCAGGCACTCTTTATGCACTTTACATATGTTATCAGATTTTTTTTTTAAGATTTTCTTTATTCATTTATAGAGAGAGGGGAAAGGAGGGAGAAAGAGAGAGAGAAACATCAATGTGTGAGAGATACATCAAGTGGCCTGCAACCCAGGCATGTGCCCCGACCAGGAATCGAACCAGCAACATTTTGGTTCCCAGACCAGCACTCAATCCACTGAGCCACACCAGCCAGGGCTGTTATTAGATTTTAAATCTGCACAGCTCTATGGGGTACGAGCATTATTGTACCAAATAGGAATTTGAGGTGAAGCCACTTGGCCAGGTCAGTGAGGGGGTAGTGAAGCTGGAACTTGAGCCTGAACTTGTCTGACTTACCTAGATCTTTCTGCACTGTCCTCCCACTTTTCTGGTGGGCCCATAATGAGCATTTAATAAGAATTACTTTGTGAGTTGTTTCTTCTCTGTCAGCTGTATGGAGTATTAACCAAGCATTGCAGAAAGATAGGGATAGGAATGGGCGTGGGAGATAGACAGTGGAGAGAGAATAGAGATTGCAGTTCTATGGCCTTGGGGTGGCCCTGGCTATCTGCCCATAATGAGATGCATTTCAATTCTGAAGGTGC
>PVKM010029528.1:0-17734 GCA_004027735.1 Carollia perspicillata | reverse complement strand
GGTATACAATCTGTTCAACTGTCCCACCACTTGTATAGTTGGTCACAGCCCATACAGCTTCCTTTTGTGTCTTAAAGTCTTCCTTAGAGAGAACAACAACGAGGAATGGGACTAATCCATGGTTCACAACTTGCTGTATCTGGTCCTGGCGGCCAGCTGTGATGTTTGACATTGTTCGTGTAGCTTCCTTCTGAATATTAGTCTTAGAGTTCATTAACAGGCTGGGAAACACAGCAAGTGCTCCTGCATCTATTACAACCTGAGTCCGTTCATCTGTCCCAGTGACAATATTTCCTATGGCTCTCAGTGCAGGCGTCACAATTGGCAATTCTGTAGCTCCCAGGAGCTTCACAAGCTGGGGAACAACTCCTGTTTTCACAACCATCTCAATCATTTCATTTGGACCATCAGTAAGGTAGGAGATGGCCCAGCAGCTAAGCTATCTGCTAGTACTTCTGGGTCATCATGATGCAAGAGATGAACTAAAGTAGGAAGAATCTGCTCAACAGCATCTAATGGGGGTGCAGGATTCTTGTTGTGACAAAGCTTTGACAGTGTCCAGGTAAGATTACGTAAATAACCGCATGCTAAAGATGACATGTCAGGAACTGCAAGAAGAGCCAACAGTGGATCAACTGCACCGTACTTGATAACCAAGTCTCGGAAAACTGAACCATCACCTGGAATGTTTCCCAGAGCCCATACAGCTTGTTCACTGATATGAGCATGGGGAGATGCCAACAGAGAAATGAATGCTGGGATGGCACCTCCATCTACTACAGCCTTGGTCTGTTCCCATGTCCCAGAAGCAATGTTAGTGAGGGCCCAGGCAGATTCAAACTTAATGGGACTACAATCAGCTCTGCCCAAAAAGGACACAAATTTTGGAATCAAACCAGCCTGGATTATGTTGTCTATCGGTGTCTGTTTTTTCCTTAGAAAGCAGTTTCCTTGCAGCCTGAGTAGCTTGAAGCTGGCTTTCCAAATTGTTGCTATTTATGCCTTTGACAATGTCTTCAACAGACCAATTTATAGTGCCCTGGTTGTTGCGGTTTTCCTGCGGTGGAGAAGCAGCAGCATCAGGAAAGGAGCTCACATTTCTCCTTTTCAGCATCTCTTCATCCTTCTTAGCTTTTCTCAGCTCCACATTAACTTCTATTCGGCGACGCCTCATTTCTGTACTGTCTTTCCCCTTGTTCTTAAATCTGTTAAGGCGGGCAGCTGGTGAGTTAGCATTCTCATTGGTGGACATGGTTGTGAGACAAAGGGAGATAGCTGCAAGGCCGGCTTAATCCTTTCACAGGAGACAGTGCGAGGCGGACAGGCTGAGGTTCGTTTGCACTGAAAACGCCCAACACCGATCAGCACGAAGACCGTGTGGCTGATCCTAATCTTATTTTTAATTTTTTAATACTGTTTCCCATAGTCGCTCTACCAATTTCCATCCACAGTGCACAAGGGTCCCCTTTGTCTACATCCTCACCAACGTTGATCTATGTGTCAATTTCTGCTACAATACCATATTGTTTTGATTACTATAACTTTGTAAAATACTTTGACATTTAAACTTTTAGAGACTGCATTCAAGGATAATCTCACCACAAACTGAATCTATCAAAATCATTCTCTCTTCTATCTCAAAGACTAAAAAATTATCCTCCCAGGACCAAATATATCTCTTGTCTTTCTGACACCAGCCATTCTAATAGGTGTGAAGAGATGTCTCATGGTGGTTTTGATTGGCTTTTCCTTGATGGTTAGTGATGATGAACACCATTTCATGTATCTGTATCAGTATGTCTACTTTGGAAAAATGTGCGTTCAGACGTCTGCCCATTTTTTAATTGTTTTCTTATTGAGTTGTATGAGTTGTTTATAGTTTTTGGATTCCAACCTTTTATCATATATATAATTTGCTAATATTTTCTCCCACTCCATAAGTTGTTTTTTTTCATTTTATTGATGGTTTCCTTTGTTGCACAGAAGCTTTTTAGTTTAATGTGGTGCCACTTTTTAATTTTTTCTTCTGTTGCCTTTGCTTTTGGTGTCAAATCCAAAAAGCTATTTTCAAGGCCAATGTCAAGGAACTTCAATGTTTTCTTCTGTGAGTTTTATGCTGTCAGGTCTTCCATTCAACTTTTTGCAATGGCTGTCCAGTTTCCCCAACACCTTTTATTGAAGAGGCTGCCCTTTTCCCACTGCATATTTCTGGCTCCTCTGTCATAAATTAATTGACCACATATGCATGAATTTATTTCTGGGCTCTATTCTGTTCCATTGATCTATGTGTCAATTTCTGCTACAATACCATATTGTTTTGATTACTATAACTTTGTAAAATACTTTGACATTTAAACTTTTAGAGACTGCATTCAAGGATAATCTCACCACAAACTGAATCTATCAAAATCATTCTCTCTTCTATCTCAAAGACTAAAAAATTATCCTCCCAGGACCAAATATAGCCCCAAGCCATAGTATCCCTCCCTGACTGCATTCTCTGACCATCTACATAAATTTGATTTATTTTCAAAGAAGCGATGGCTTTAGTTTTTTCACATGGATTTTGTTAAAAAATGGAATAATTCAGAAGCATATAAAGTAACACATTAAAAAGTTAAAGTCCGCATGCATTTTCTTCCAGATATTATTGTTTCTCTCCCTTTTCCTCTATGTACACATTTTTAAAACAGTATGATAACACATATTTCTCTTTGAAACTGGAATTTATATTTAATGTGGAAGACACTGTTGGATGTCACCAATATAAATCTAGTGATACTGATACTATTATATGTGTATTACAGTATGGACGCTGCATGCTAGTGTGCATTAACACGTTTAATCCCCTAACGAGACTATGACATAGGTATATTTCTACTTCCTGGGTGAAGAAAACTGAGGCACAGAGAGATTGAGTTGCCCAAGATTACAAGTCAATAAAGGCTGAAGCTGGGGTTTGAACCTGGGCGGCCAGACTCCAGAGAGCAGCTCTGAATCACCACACTACTTCCAAGTCTCCACTGTCTTTGTGATTGCCACATTGCTATGTGTGTGCAAGTACCCTTAGTGAGTCTCACTGGCAGGTATTTATGTTGTTCCAAAATGTTTGATATTTGAAATAATAGTATGATGTGTATTAATTATATCAGCATGCTTGTCCAAGCATTTTCTCAGCACAGATTTTTTAAGAGGAGGTTGATGGGCTGAAAAGCTAACACATTACAACTGCATGATCGAATAAAGGCTGCATCCACTTGAAGAGCTGCCCCCCTTACTGTAAGTTAGTGTCCATTTTCACAGGATGCATACCCTGGTCAACATTGTGTATTATCAGTCTTTCTCGTATCGTCAGTCTCTTAAGTGTCTGCCGATGCTGAATGTTACCTGAGCCCTGTGGTTTTGAAAAACAGTGCTGATTGAAGAAATCTTCATGCATCTGTGTTCTGGGAAATGGTTTATTACTTATAACTGCCCTTCCTCACATGACATAGATAAGAGTCACGGAATTCCCTTCCCAAACGCCCCCAACTCCTGTGTATTTACCTGTGCAAGGCCAGATAGATAAGGCCAAATTGCCATTCTTTGTCTCATAAATGATTAGCTAAACTTCTGGTAGGTCCAGATCAATCAGAACGAAATGCTAACCAAACTTTGGTTAAGATTCTCCCCTCCCCTCAGGTGCCTGAACTTCGGTCCAGCCCCACAGCCGGAGCCAGCAAACAGCCAGCTGCTCTTCAACAGCACCCCTCCCAGAACAGATGGGCCTCGGAGAGAGACATTGTCTGATCTTGTCACATCCATTCATTCCACGTCCCCATACCCAATTCCTTCTAGTCTTGTTCATTCCTCTCTCTAAAACACAAACAAGCAAACAGACAGACAAGCAAACAAAATGCCTAGCCCTGGCTGGTGTGGCTCAGTGGCTTGGGTGTTGCCCTGCAAACTGAGATGTTGCCGGTTCAATTCTTGGTCTGGGCATATGCCTGGGTTGTGGCCCCAGCCACTGGTTGGGGACGTGTGAGAAGCAACAGATAGATGTTTCTCTCCCTCTTTGTCTCTCTGAAAAATAAGTGAATAAAATCTTTAAGAAATAAAAAATATATATTATAAAAAAATCCTATTGCCTAACTCACGAGACATCTGCAGACCTTCTTAAGGTCGAAGGGTTTTCCCCAGTCCAACAGCCCCTCCCCCACTTTGCAATAACTGCCAAATAGAGTCTGTCCTTACTAAATCCAGGTTTGTTTTTTATTTGATAAGTCAAAACAACAACAAACGGACTGTTTTATTTTGCCTTTCTTTGTGTCTTTTTTTTGCTTTTCAAGTGTGATTATTAGCTATTTCGGTTCCTTTGCATACAGTTTGTAAGCCTCCCCAGATTTCCTCAGTCTCAGGGGACTTCAGCCATTTCTCCCCAGGAGATCCAGCCACCAGGGACATTCCAGCACCCCTGGGTCTCCCAGCTTTCCTACCATGAGTCTGGGCTTCTGCGAAGCCTCCACTGTGCACCCTGAGCGAGCCACAGCAGGGCCAGCACACAGTTCCACACAGATAAAATCCACGCAGAGCCTCTGGCTTCTTTCCCCTCTTTCCCCTCAAACATATATAGTTCTAAGTTTGGACCTGACTTTCTAGAAAACCTGGGTAACACAACCTGAAAGTGTAGGGGAACTTAGTGCCCCATGGGATGAACTTTGATCCAGGATAATCAAGACAAGGAAAGGAGGCAAAAGTAAATACCTCTCCCTTCTCTCCATTCTGTCCCGCCCTCCCCAATTTTCTTCTGAGGAACAGTGGTTCTTCAACGGCCTATCTGGAAGGTGCCTCAGTCCTGTGTGACTAAGCCATGTTTTCTCGGTGAAACACCACTTCGCATTTGCTCCCCCTTTTCCTGCCTTGCTCTTGCTGCCTTGGGATCACTGTAAAGCTTTAGCATTTAAGGAGGGCAGTGGCTGTAGGAGAGATGTTATTTAAGGGTACAAACTTACAACTAATAGACAAAAATAGTCTTGGAGATCTAATGTACATGGTAGTGATTATAAACAACAATACTTGTGATTATAAATACTTTCTAATACTTGTATTATAAACATCAAAACTTGCTGTTAAAAATACTATATGATCTTGCTTATGTGGAATCTAATGAACAAAGTAAACTGATGAACCAAATAGAAACAGAGTCATAGAGGCATGAACCAGAGAGACAGCTGTTAGAGGAATGGGGTGTTGGGGGGCCATATGAAAGAAGGTGAAGGGATTAAGTAAAAAAATGTATGTATAACACCTAGACACAGACAACAGTGTGGTGGTAGCCAGGGGGAAAAAAGGGTGAAGGGGTAGGTGGAGGTGGGCAAAGGGTGAGAAGATGGGGACGGAAAGAGACTTGGCTTGGGGTGACGGGCACCATGCAGTGGGCAGACGATGTTTTGTTGAGTGTACGCTTGAAAACCTGTATGGATTTGTGAACCAATGTCAACCCAATAAATTCAATATAAAAAATAAAATAACCATTATCCATACTTCAAAAAAATGATTAAAGAAGATAATTTAGATGATATTGGGCCAAAAAGTTCATTTGATTTTTTCTGTAGCACTTAGTTGTCTTTGAGTTTATTCAAAACAATTTTGTTAGATTGTATTATGATAGCTGTCATAATAGCATGCATTTTTTTAATTGGGTCTTTTATTTTTAATTTATTTTTAGAGAGAGGGGGAGGGGAGGAGAAAGAGAGGGATAGAAACATCAATGTGTGGTTGCTTACCACATGCCCCTCCACTGGGGACCAGGCCTGCAACCCAGGCATGTGCCCTAGACTGGGAATCGAACTGGTGACCCTCTGATTAGCAGTTCTGAGCTCAATCCACTGAGCCATGTCAGCCAAAGCAGCTTACATTTTTAAAAAACATCAAAATTGGTGAATTTTTGTATAGACATTTTAATATTGAAGATGAAAGAAAATACACAACATTTTTTCATGTTATGCTTTATTATTTCAAGAAAGTTAAAAACATAACTAAAAAAAAAGATTTCTGCAGTGTATGGAGAAGGTGCTGTGATTGGTCAAATGGGTCACGAGCATTTTGTGAAGTTTCGTGCTGGAGATTGTTTGCTGTACGATGCTCCATGGTTGGGAAGACCAGTTGAAGTTGATAGAGATCAAACTGAGACATTAATTGAGGACAATAACTATCAACATTATACCATGTGAGAGAGAGCCAACATACTCAAAATATCCAAATCAATGAAGTAATTGGTGAAAATGAAACATGTGTCTTTTCCTTTACAGAAAAAAAACTACAGGGACTTTTTGCCCAACCCAAAACAAATAAACTTTAACTTTATTTGACGCTTCATGAAGTTCTCCTTTTGGAGAACTGCAGAATGGAGTGGAAGGCAGAAAACTTTGATAGAATAAAGAGTAAAGAGCAAGGAAGAGGGAAAAAGGAAGTCTATCTAATCTGCTGGGAGACATAGTCACCCTTATCTGCAGTGCAAAGGCCCCAGGTTGGTTAGGGGTTGGGATTGGGGGGGATTGACTGGAGAGACTGCTTTTCTGTCAAGCTGACATTTTACAGGGACATGAAAGTTATCTAAGTTGTATTTTGCTGATGTGGCACCTCAGGCAGGACTTGCTCCATCTTGAACCTAGAAATTTATTTTAATGTTGCTACAAGAATAGAACTTAATTATTCCTACCACAAAAAAGAAATAATTATGTGACTGGTGATAGAGACATTAGCTTACACTACGATGGCAATAACATGGCAAATATAAATGTATCAAATCAATATGTTGTACACCTTATATGTACACCAAATCAATATGTTGTACACAATGTTATATGTCAAATATATTTCAATAAAAAGCTTTAGCATGTAAAATTTTGCATTCAGCTTAATTTTTTTAGGAAACATGGACTACTGCTTCTGTGAATTGTCTATTCTGAGTTCTTGCAAATTTTTCTAGTGTGATGTCTTAGGTTGGTTTCTCTAGAAGCAGAAACTGGTGGGTGGAATGAGAAGAGCTGGGAAGAACGCTCAAGGAGAATGGGGATAAGGAAACCAGGATGAGCAGAAGGGAAATCATAGTCTCGACTAGAGACTAGTTTCAGTCCATCCCACAGGGAAGTTGGGGTGCACAAGTGACCCCACAGCGTTAGTTCCACCACAGGTCTGGGAGCTGATGACAATCAGTCAGGGACAATCAGTCAGGGACCGAGTCCGTGGGGCCAGGAAATGTTGAGTCTCTGGGAGGCAGCTCCCCTTGGGCCAAACGCAATCCCACAGAGATCGCAGCTGTGATTACTTCTTAGCTGATAAAACGACTGCAGTTGGTTACAGTAACAAAGAAAAGAAATCTGGTTGGAGAATTGATAGCATCCACGATCAATTATAAGAAAGATGGGGTTTATCTTTCTCATAAATGATAAGAGGGTGTGAGCCATTTACGTTGCAGATATTTTTCTCATTTGTCATTTTCCTTCCGTTCATTTATGATTTTAACAAAGAAATTAGAAGTTTTTGTGTGAAGGGGATCAGAATATGCCACCCCCAAATATACCACTTTGGCATAAAGCGTATTTTAGGCCGAAGACATTTAAGATTCAACACATGACTGGGAAAGCCTTCTTCAGCGTCTCATAAGTGACTAAAAGTAGCCACTTCTGGGAAATGAGGCTACCGTGATATCCCTCTTCGAAGGAGATCTACTTCTGTGGGGAGAGCCCAGATAAAACTCACCTCCAACCCCTTCTCCAGGGGAGTGCTAGGACCACTCATACTTGTATAAACAAATATCACAGACTTTCGTCTCTCCAGCTTGTTCTCCGGAACACCTGTTTGTCTTTCCTGAAGACACCTGTGTGCTTTCCCATATGAAGTCTTTTCTTCCCCCTAACTTTTCCTACTAAGGTGCATAAACCTTCATCTAGGGTATCTGACCCTTAAACATTTGGCAAGCCAGCTTCTTCGTTTGTTGGCTTCCACATGCAGGCCGAATGAACCTTTTCCCCGTTCATCTATCTTTCATTAATTTCATTCACAAGTCCCAGCTCCCGAACCTGAGAATAGAGGAAAAATTTTTTGTTCCTCCCCATGTGTCATAAAGACAAATCCTTCACTTTAAAGGTTTCTGCTTTCCTTGCCCTTTTTACTTCAAAATGAGAAAAATCTTTCAGGTAAAAGGAAAATAATAGGTTACAAACTTGGATCTACCTACGCAAGGAAATAAAGAGATTCTGGAATGGAATATATAAGCTGAAATAATTTTTCTCTCATTTTTAAAGTGCTCTAAAAATGTATGGTATATAAAAATCACATATATATACATAGTGTTTTTATAGCATATGTAAAAGTAAAACCTATGATGGCAGGAGCACAGGCATACGAGGGAGGACTTGGGACCACACTGTTGTAATGTCTTTAAAAGTAAGTTACCTGAATGTAGAGTCAGATTAATTTGAACAAGGTGTGTAACTTGTTTCTAAAAGAAGTATATACCACAAGTCAATAGACGAAAAAAAAAAGAGTCATTTCAAAAATCTTAATTAAACCCAGGGAAGAAAGAAATAGAAGGAGAATAAATAAAGAACGAATAGAACAAACACTTAGCAAGATGGTAGATTCTAATTCAAACATATCAATAGTAACTTTAAATATAAAAGATCTGCATATGTAAGTTTAAATTAAGTGGAATTTGAAATGAAAAATACACTTATGATAGCACCAAAAAAATTAAAAATTATATATGACCCACAAAATACGTGCAGGATTTGCATACTGAAAACTATAAACTAATACATTTTTAAAAATCTAAATAAATGCAGAAATATGCTTGTTTGTAAATTGAAATTTTCAACATCAAGGTGTCAATTCTCCTCAATGCATTCTACAGAGTCAATGCAATCCCCAATAAAATATCGGCAAGATATTATAAATATCGTGGAGCTGCTTCTAAGATTTATATAGAAATGGCAAGAAATTGAATTAGCCAAAGCATTCAGGAAAAAAGAAAACCTCATCATACCTGATTTCAAAACTTATTCTAGAGCTTCAGTAACCAAGACAGCACGGTGCTGGTGGAAAAGGCAACGCGCAGGGCAGTGAAGCAGAATGGAAATAGCAAAAACAGATGCACACAAGAGTGGGCAACCTATTTCTGATACGAGTGCAAAGATAAGTCAAAGGAGAAGTGATAGTTTTTTCTACCAACTGTGCTGGAATTAGGCGTCCCTATGCAAAAACATATGTAAGAAAGAAAGAGAAGGAAAGGAAAAGAAGAAGAATCATCTTAGTACAACCTCATACATTACACAAAAATCAACTCAAAATGGATTTCAGACCTAAATGTAAAATATAAAACTACGAAACTTTAAGAAGAAACTATAGGAAAGAATCTGTGTAATTCTGGGTTTGGTGATGAAGATTCGATACCAAAAACATGATCTACAAAGGAAAAGTTGGCAAATTGGATTTTATCAAAATTATAATTTCTTGCTCTTTGAGAGACACTGTAAGGAAAATAAAAGGACTAGTTAAAAATGGGGAAATATTTGCAAATGACATATTGGATAAAGCATCAGAATAAAGAACTCTTAAAACTCAATAATAAGAAGGCAATTTAACAAAATATGGGCAAAAGATCTGAACAGTCACTTCACTAACAAAGACATATGGGTTCCCAATGAAAAGATGTTCAACATCATTATGGAAATAAAATTAAAACCACAGTGAGATGCCACTACATGCCTAGTAGAATGGACAATATTTAAAAAGAACATCAAACAATAGCAAATGGTGACCAGGATTTAGAACAACAGAAATCTTCATTCATTGCTGGTGAGCATGCAAAAATAGTACTGGAGGTTGGGACAACCCGAATAAGCTGGGACTGTCCTAGGCAACCTGGGCATATGACCACCTTATTTATATGGCATGATAAGGGGGTTAAGACTCGATCTTGAGAGCAATGTTTTCCATAATACTCATTTTGAAGGTCCTTACAGTTGTTAAGTACAAAAATGTTCTAAGGTCAAATACATTCAGAAAATAATGAGTTAAAGAAAGTTATGTATTTTTTCTTTACTGAACCGCTTCTCAGAGCCTTTAATTTACAAACGTGAATCTTCAAGAACGTATCATACCATGGTTTTCCAGACCTTCAACATAAATGCCCTTCTCTGCTTCCTTCCTCCAACCTACACAAACCGCCACCCTGCTCGGCCCAACACTTTAACTCTTAAGGAGCACCTTTGGAGGCGTGCCGCAATCACCGGGGTTGCATGAAGCCTGGAGTGATGTTTTTAGATTCGTGCTTCAAGTACTTAGTGGTGGCTTTGAGGGTAATATAGTTGGAATAGAACTGGAGATAGAGATGCCTACCAGCAGGGTATTGCAGTGGATAGGGCTGCAGACAGTGAGGAACAGGATGTAAAACTGGAAACAAACATGCCAATCACCATGCTATTCTTGTCCATGTCAGATTTCTATGGGACGCTCATCTCTTACTTCTATATTTAAAAATCAGAGCAACATCTGGCCTGTGCTTGGCATATTCCTAGGCATGTGTGTGCTCTTAGGAAAAAAAAGCCAGACTGCAGGGGGAGCTGGGGGGTGCATAAAAATCAGTACAACAGAACAAACTCGTGTTTATTAGACATGAATTTAAGGCGCCTTTTAATCGAGCACAGATTTCTTAAAACAGCTGTGCTCAAGCACAGATTTCTTAAAACAGCTGTGCTTTCGATAATAAATCAAAACCAAACTTTCACAAGTCAACCTGCACCCCTCACTTATCAATAAACTCTCTGTCTTGCTATATTTTTTTTCTTGTGTCTTTTATTTCTCTGGCTATCCCATTAGATCCCATGGTGGTCATGTAAATGTATTTTTAGTATGGGTAACTATTAAATAAACAGACAATTATCTCCTTTCACTCTCTTGAATTGCTACTACAAACCCTGGAGACACAGTAGTGGCGAGCAATCTTGTACAGCAGAGATTATTTCAGTGGTATTTATTTTAATAAGGGCATAATAGGTATGCAGATAATTCCCACTCAAGGACTTATTTCTGATTGCCCTTCAAAATCTTTCCAAGAAAACCAAAATCTTCAAAATGACTAGCTTTGAAAAATCCAAATTACAAGGCTTCAGGGATAGGTATCTCCCTCAAATGTACAGAATTTTGGGGGGTGTAAAATGATCACTTGTTAAATCAGAAGAATATTTGCAAGAAGAATCTCCCCAATATCAGAACTTCATTAAAGCAAATGCATTGGAGAGGAAGAGGTAAGGACTGCTTTGAGAAATGTTTAAGAAGACTTGGAAATCAATTAGATATGGAGAAATCGCCTACTCTTAGGACATGCAAAACTGAACTGAACACGAGGAAGCTGAGATCTAAGATCGATCTAAGATTGAGCTCCGTCTCACATTTTCAATTGCTTGTAAGACACTGAACATCTCAAACTGGATATCACTTCCCCAGAATATTAAAATGTAACATGTTCAGCACTAAATTTATTGTCACTTTGTTCCCTTATCTCCCACCTCCTCTCTCTCTCCAGTCTCAATGTTATTTCTCTTTAATTTCTTCCACCTCTCCAGAGTTTTCTTCATTGCACCAGCTCAAGGCACCTGGATGAATTTCACTAAGTAGCAGGCAGATGCTCAGATGGTGTACAGTAAATATCAGGAACTCATTTATCCCCGGTGCCTGTAAATTTTGCAGGCTTCCCTAAACCATACATGTTTTTCCCCCATTTAAATACAAAAGAGTGAAAAGTTGTTCTTAGTTTTCAAAAGACCTGGAAGGAATCCTCTAGTAACATATTTTAAAACAAAAGAAATTGGAAGGAGTCCAAGAAGAGGATTCAGACAGCTGAGCTTTGGTTCCAATTTTGTCAGTGACCAGCAGGGTAACTTGGAGAGGCTATTGTAGCTAAGGTTGATTGTGCTTTCCCCTCCTACAGTCCAGGGTTCTACCAAAGGTAACAAGAAAGGATGTTTGGAGAATGCATCAGACCTTATGTAGATGTAAATTCTTCGCATGGCATTTCTTTAAATGATTGAAATGCCTCTTCCTAAATTCACCAACCACTTCTTGATTCTCAAGTCCAATGCACAAGTTTCGGTTCTTAATTTACTTGAACTTCCTGTGACGTGTAATATCACAGACCATTATCTCTTTTTTAAATGTTTTCCTTCATTCTCTAGTTATCTTTTGCTAGTTTGCTTCCTATTTCTCTGATTACTTCTTTTCAGAGTTTTTCTTTCTCTGCCCTCCTTAAACATGGAAAGTTCACAACATTTCATCCTTAGAGTTAGTGAGCTCATCTCTTTCCATAGCTCCAACCACAGAGCTATCCTGAATACCTCACATTTTCAAGTACCTGTTGGACATTGAACACCTCAAACTGGATACCACTCCCCAGAGTGTTAAAGTATGACATGTTCAACACATTAACTTACTGTCACTTTGTTCCCTTATTTCACCACCTCCATCCTCAAAATGCAATTACTTTATTAACAAATTTAGGTCTCAGCCACCTCGGGTTCAGCTCAATTTTACATGACCTAAGAGTAGGAGTAATCTCCATATTAATTTATTTCCGAGTCTTCTTAAATATTTCTCAAAGCAGTCCTCACCTCTTTTTCTCCGATAATTTTGCCTTAGTGTAGTCTTTCAATATTTATGATATTGGGGATTTCCTATTGCAACAGCCTCCTAAATGGTCATAATCTCAGTCTCAATCTCCCTCCGCCACCTCTTTCTTTGCCCAGCCTCAATATTATTTCCCTTTAATTTACCCCACTTCCCCAGAGTTTTCTTCATTGCATGGAATTATGAGCACATCTCATCCTTGCTTAGAATCCTTTAACAGTTTAAGTCCTATCTGATACTCACTTCATATGATGATGATGTCAGGCTTTCCACTGCATTAGCTGCACTTGCCTTTCCAGTCTCAGGGCCCTCCAACCCACCCACTGTGCTTTATCTACATAAAATTATACAGTGATCCCCAAGAGTTTGCACTTGCCTGTGGTTTCACACATTTTTATGTGCTCTTCCCTTTGCCTTTCCAATTTTGCCTTCCTGGTGAACTCTTATACATCTTTCAAGAGTCTGTTAATACTTCCCCTTAGGAATTATTTATGACTCCATCGTAAGGCATCTTCATCTCTGGGATCCCACCGTGCTGTGTGCAAGTCTTTATTATAGCACTTCTCACAGAGTCCTTGGAAGGATCTCACTCCTTGAACTCCTCAAGGGAAAATACCATACTCAGGACATCTTTATTATCTGCAGTGCCCAGGAATGCACCTGACATATGACAGGATTTCAATGGATGTTTACTGAATGAATGATACGATAGGAAGAACTCAAGATTCTGAATTAGGTCATCTGGACCTGTGCTACTCATAATCATTTGGGTAATTTTGATGAAGTTTTTTCGGGTTTCAGTTTCTTTAATCCGGGGATGTCAAACTCATTTTCACCAGAGGGCACATCAGCCTGGCCATTGCCTTCAAAGGTCCGAAATAATTTTAAGACTATACAAATGTAACTACTCTTTACCTGTTAAGGAGTTGAAATTACATTTGGCCTTTGAAGGCAACCGCAAGGCTGATGTGGCTCTGCGTGAAAATGAGTTTGACACCCCTGAATAAGCGAAGGCCAAGCCTATCTAAGTATTTTAGTGAGTGATTTCTTTCACACGAAGAAAGTGATGCTTTTTACCTAACAAATACATGGTGTTTGTTTGAATATTTATCATTTGAAGAGGCTCTACTTTTTTTCAAACCCTGTGCAAAATATGCCCTGCTCTTCAAGGATGCTTAGAATGACTTGTACCCTATGAAGACTTGTCTACTAAACGAACACACGGAGGTGACTCTTTATTATTTCTTAATTGTCCTGCTAGGATTGTTGATTTGCGTTCTCACTTTTCATTTGAACCGTGAAACCAGTCTATTGCAGAGGGAAGAGTTAGGAAACAAGGCAGGCACGAGCTGATGGGGCGGGCTGAAGACCTGAAATCTAGGGAGGTTAGCAGATAAAGAAGACAGCTGCCCTCCATTTTCTTCTCTCTCTTTCCCACAGCCCCCGCCCCCCACGCAATCTAAGGCGTTCACCATCTGTTTGCCAGTCCTCCAAGAATTCGTCCTCTGCAATTTTGCTGATACCCCCACATTCCTTAGCTTGGAACCAGAGGGGGCGGGAGACGACTTCTGTCACTCAGCCCCGCGGCCCAATGGGAGGGAAGTAATCCCCGCCTCCTTCCTGGGCTGTGTTGCGGGCATGCGTGGTTAGCATCCCAACGCCAACACCCATCAGCTGATTATTGTAGCCGGGGCCTCTGGCGCCTTTGAGAGCCTGCGGCCAGAGGTGGAGGAGAAAGAAGGCCGAGCAGGTTGGGGTAAGGTGAGTGTGGGGCGGAGGGCCCCTAGCCGGGTCCCGGAGGCGCGTAGTCCCTGCGGCATCCGCGTCTCCTGGTTCAGAGGCGTTGTCCAGAGGCGGTCCTGCGCTTTGCGGCGGGCTCTTCCCAGCTCCCGGAGCGCCCGTCGCTCCCCAGGGTCCCCGGTCCCAGCTCCGGCCCGAGCACGGGCCTCGGTCCCCGGCTCCCGGCCCGGCGCGGGTGATTGGCGTGGTCAGGCGGCCTGACTTCGCGGCCCGGCCAGTCGAACCAGTCGGGCGCCTGCGGCTCGCCGCCTCCCGCGGCCGCCACGGCCCCTGCTCGCTCCTGAGCACCTGCGGGACTGGCCCCGGAGCCAGCCCGGGCCAGCTCAGGAATCCAGCTTGTGCTCGCATCGGGATGCGAATCGACCTCTTCCTCTTTTTAACTCATTGATTTAGGAAACACATGTTAAAGTTCTCCCTCCGGATATAGAAGAAATGAAAATATATGGCTGTAGTAACGGAACCGTATACGTTTATTTAGAGGCTCATTGTGGTTGATTTTCTATTTGGCTTGATTAAGGCTAATTTTCCTAGATTTCAGTACGCGTTATTAACTGGCTTATATAAAGACCTTTAAAGATGCATGAAATATTTCAAGATGTCACACCTCTCTTGTTTTCTAGGTGGTTATATTTTTCTCTCAAGTTTCTTGCATTTGCCTGGCTTTTGTATACATACATTAATTTTGTTTAATTCCCACCAATGTATTCTGAATTTAACTATACGTAATTTAAAACTTGTACAGGATCTGGAAGAATAGGAAATGATTGTGAAATGCTATTCTGTTTAGTAATGTTGGAGGCGGGGGTTTCTTTCGGGGTGGGGGGGTGGCCTGGGCCTCAGCAGAGCACAAACCGATAATGGCGTTAAACTGCCTTGAGATGCGAATGGGCCTCCGCTTTCCAGGCCACTTGAGAAGTTCTTGTCAAACTTAGGACTGGTTAAGAGTTAGGTTCTAGTTTCCAAGTTTCTGTAGAAGTTAATATGATACTATATTAACTGACTAAGGTCTACATCATTTTTCTTGAGGTATTTTACTTCTGCTGCTTCCGATAACAAAGTCAAACCAAAAGTTTTGGTTAGGACACCAAACTTTAGCTAAGTGTTTGCTGGTGGTTGAAAAATACATAAAACATCCACAGTAAGTCTGAGTAAAGTTTGCCATGATTCCATTTAATTTGGAGGTTTAGCGTGTGAAAGGGTGGAGAACAATCCTTGGAATTGTGAACTAAGACCGAATAATAGTTTAACAGACAGAAGAGCTGAGCTAAAGAATATGGCTACTGTTTCATTTCTGTTCCAGAGGTAGGGATAGGTATTAAACAATATACTAACTAGATCACTTTAAATGGTGATTAGCACTGTAATGCAGTAAGTCAGAGAGATCAGTGAGTGGATTGTGGCAGGGTGGTGACTTCTCACTTCACATCCCAGTGGTCTCTATCTGAAGGCTTCTCTATCATGTGACAAGACATTGCTGGGAAAAAGGGGCCAGTCACATGGAGATCATGGGAAGAAGAGTCTTCTAGAGATAGGAAATGGCGCCAAGCACAGGCCTCAAGGCAGCAATAAGCCTGGGACATTCAGGATCTGACAGAAGGCACTAGAATTCAGTGTCTTAAAAATGGTGACATTTACCCTCAAACTGGTTATGTGTTCTTAGGAAACAGGTACATTTATTCATTCATTCCGTAAATATTTATTAAGTACCTATTATATAGCCAGCAGTCTACAGAATAGACTGCCTCCCCCTCATTAATTGGTTTATATAAAGAGCTTTAAAATATGTAAAATATTTCAAAATGCCTCCCTTTCTTGCTTTTTAGGTTGTTACTTTAAATCAGACATGAAGAAAAAAAATTGCCTTTTCTGTCAAATGTTATATTTTGACAAATACTTTTTTACATTTTGGGACATGAGGTGGAGAGAAACCAATGCTTTATGCTAGTGCTCATGATTAAGAAAGTGAAACTATTTCTATTGCTGTGTCCATGCCCAAATGCTTAAATGTCTTGTCCAAGGTAGAGATTTCTGGTTGTCAGTTCCACTGGTAGCTGAAAAGGAAATTAGCAAGTGTCTGCAACTTCAAAGACGTGTGGACACTAATTAGAGTTAAGAGTGTGACTTGGAGACATGCATGTGGGACTTGTCTAGAGTAGGAGTTTTTGAGTATGGGGATGGAGAAGCCCCACCTAAGAGAGCAGAGAGTACGTAAATAAGAAAACGGAACGTTTCCTCATTCAGTACGTTTGTGTTGGCTGTGAGCCTGTTTCTCTAGAGCCATAGTTGACAGAGGGAAAGGAAAAAGGAAGATGTCATTGAGCCAGGAGAAAATTGTGTCCATCCATGTAGTAGAATATTCTTTGGCCATAAAAGGAATGAAGTATTGATTGATACATCGATACGGATGGACCACGAAAACATGCAGGGAGAAAGAAGCCAGTCACCAAAGGACACATATTGTGTTATGATTCCAACCTGTGAAGATAAGAAGTGGACTAGTGGTTGCCTGCAGCTGGGGAGGTTGGAGAGCAAGGGGAAGTGACTGTTTATGGATATGGGCTCTTTTTTAGGGTAATTAAATGTTCTAAATGTGATGTGTTGATGGTTGTCCAACTTTGTGAATATTTTTTTAAATTTTTTATTGTTGTTCAATTACAGTTGTCCCCATTTTCCCCCCATTGCTCTCCCCTGCCCACCCCCCACCTCCCACTGTCAGTCCCCCCATTGTCGCTGCCCATGAGTCCTCTATTCGTGTTCCTTGACTTGACTCGTCCCCTTCATTCCCCATTATCCCTCTCCTCCGTCCCCTCTGGTTATTGTCAGTTTGTTCTTTGTTTCCATGTCTCCGGTTTTTTTTTTCTTGCTTGTTTGTTTTGTTGATTAGGTTCCACTTAAAGTTGAGATCATATGGTATTTGTCTTTCACCGCCTAGCTTATTTCTCTTAGCATAATGCTCTCCAGTTCTATCCGTGCTGTTGTGAAGGGTAGGAGCTCCTTCTTCCTTTCGGCTGTGTAGTATTCCATTGTGTAAATGTACCACAGTTTTTTGATCCACTCATTTACTGATGGGCACTTAGGCTGTTTCCAGCACTTGGCTGTGCGGCTTTGTGAATATTTTAAAGCACTATTGGATCGTACACTTTAAATGGATGAATCACATGATATGTGAATTATAGCTCAGTAAAGGTCTTACTGAAAAACAAAATAGATACAGAATTCCAAGATGCTTTGTGGGACACTTAGTCTCATTGAATCCCCAGATCTAGGC
>PVKM010029527.1:0-17736 GCA_004027735.1 Carollia perspicillata | reverse complement strand
TTGGGGGATTCGTAGAGATGTACACTTACGCTGTGTGCCTTTTCTATGTGCGTGTTACGCTTTAATAAAAATCTCCCCAGTGGTCGAAGCGTCAAGCCCCTGGAAACCTTGACCTGCCCTTGAGATCAGAGAAGGATTTGGATTTTATTCCTCTGAAGTGGTTTCCACCGGAGGAACGTGAATGGCAGGCGATATGATTCCCTACGTGCTTTAGGAAGCCGCCCAGGGAGGGAGCGATAGCACAGGGTGAAAAGTGGAGAACTGGGAGCGGCCCAGCGAGATGAAGGACAGAGAAGCAAGCCTTCCTCAGTGGGACCCCAAGGGCACAGAGGAGGTGGAGGGCGGTGGAGAGGATTGAGCAAAGATGGGGAGACTGGAAGAAAATAGGGGCCACCGGTGTGGGAGGCTAGGAGGTAGAGGGAGGTCTGGTCTCTGGCTATTCCACAGCGAGCTGGGCACCCTGGTACCACCAGGCTCAGCTCGACCCGGGAGCCAGCTCTCCCTCGGCCAACTCCCCCTTCATTCCTCCCCAGGGCCGGCCAGCCCTGCTGGTGGGAACTCTGAAGGGCTCCCAGTCAGGCCGTGGCAGCCGCCCAGACCTCCACAGCGCGGACGATCTTTCTCTTTCAGTCACGATTCCGGCTTTTCTTTTTCTTCTTTCCTACTTTATTGACCCAAACGTTTGCAATGGCCTCCTTGGAGCAGACTTCAAGCTTGATGGTGTTACATCTTGTGTCATTGAGGACCCTGGTGGCCCGAGTGACATGAGTGGGACTAACCCATCATACAGATGAGGAGAGTGAGACCTGACAAGGTGAAGTGACCTGAGGCCCACACCACCCACCCACTAAGGGGCAGAGCAGGATTTTAACAACAGTAACCATAGCGGCTGCCACGCAGCGGCACTAAGTGGTGCCCGACGCTGTGTTAAGCCCTGGGCACGCATTCGACCACCCACTCAGTCCTCACAAGTCCTCACAATGACCCAGTGGAAGAAGCTGCCATTATTACCACCCCCTTCAAAAAAACCTTTTTATTGAAGTCTTAGATGCATAGGCAGAAAAGTGCACAAATTACAACAGACCGATGAGTATCCACAAACTGAACCCACCGAGGGGACCGGCACTCGGGTTAAAAAATAGAGCGACTGACGCAACGCCCAAAGCGATCAAGCGACCAGTGATAAAGAGAAAACCGATAACTGGGTCTCATAAACGTTCAAAACTGTTGTGTTTCAAAGGACAACATCAAGGAAAGTGAAAGGACAACAACCGTTTGAAAATAGTTCGAAAATACTTGAAATCATATATTCAATGAGTCCGGAATCCAGAACATGCAGAGAACACTTATACTCAATGAGAAAAAGTCAAGCAATCCAATTGAAAATTAGCAAAGGATTTGAATAGACATTTCTCCAAAAAAGGAATATAAAAGGCCAATAATGAAAAAATGCTTAACATCATTAGCCATAAGGGGATAAAAATGAAACCCACAAAGAAATGCCACTTCACACAAACCAGGTGGCTATGACCAATAAGACGGGTGATAACACGTGTGAGGCAAGGAAGTGGAGAGGTTGGGACCCTCGTATAATGCTGCTGCAAACGAAACGGTCCAGCTGCTTTGGAATGCGGTCCCACAGTTCCTCAGAGGGTTAAACACAAAATTGCCGTCTGACTCATCAATCCCACCCTTAGTGGACGAGAGAACGAAAACATAACCCACACAAGAAGTTGCACACGAAACTCTGGCAGCATTATTCGGGGTAGGGAAGAAGTAGAACCAACCTAAATGTCCATCAACTCGTAAAGGCTAGAAAAAACACAGTACCTCCATACAATAGAATATGATTCAGCAATAAAAAGGAGCAAAGTATTAACACATGCTACAATATGGTTGAAGCCTGAAAGCATGCTAAATGAAAGAAGCCAGCCCTGGCCAGTGGCTCAGCCAGTTGGAGCGTCATTCTGTGGACCCAAAGTTTGCTAGTTCATTCCGGGATCAGGGTGCGTACGTGGGTTGTGGTTCGATCCCTGCTTGGGGCGAATATGGGAGGCAAGTGACTGATGTTTCTCTCTCCCATCGATGTTTCTCTCTCTCCTTCACTCTCTCCCTTCCTCTCCCTAAAATTCACAGAAACATACCCTTGGGTGAGGATTTAAAAAAATTTAGAAAGCAGCAAATCAGAAAAGACCACAAATTGTATGACTCCATTTATATGAAATGTCCAGAATACATAAATAAAAAGTAGATTACTGACTGTCTAGGGTAGGGAGTGGGGTCAGGTGGGGGTGGGGCCAGGAGGTCAGAGAGGCACTGCTAAGGAGTACTTTCTTTTTAGTATGATAAAACTGTTCTAAAATTATATTATGGGGATGGTTGCACAACTCTTAAATATACATTGAATTACATACTTTAAATGGATGGACTTCATCGTATGTAAATTATGTCTCAATAAAGCTGTTTAAAAATAAAAACCATACTCCGTTCATTTCTTTCATGTTGCCCCCATACCCGGACTGTCCATACCCGGACTGCCCCACCTTCTCCTATTCCTCTGAATGGCCAAAATACAACCGATTCCCAATGGCCAGCTCAAATGCCACTACAAAGCTTTCCTTGATCCATGGCCGTCAAAAGTAATTGCTCTCTCCTCTGATCTCCCACAGCGAGTCACATCATTCACTCAGAGAGGGTGTGCAAGGCCCGCACCGTGTGTCTGGCATTTATTACACCTCACACGCTCCTTGAAGTGCCCACCTCATCTCTGCTACTTTGCCGTGACCTTTCGGAGAGAGGAGACTGTGTCTTGTTCCCCTCAGGACCCAGCAATGTGACTAGCACACAGAAGTCTTTCAGGGGCACACGTGGAACTCACGTTGAGTTTCCTTTTTCTCGAATAAGCCTCCTTGCAGTGGACAGATACTCCGTGGCAGGTTACAGGTCTGATTCCTCATTGTGTGTCCCAGAGGAACGGCCTAGCATTTAGTAGGTTTTTTGTTGAGTAAACACAAAACGATTTAAATGATGAAGGTGGCTAGGTTTTCCACCATAACTGTCCAGACAAAGTTTTTAAAAGGAGATGAGATTTACTTCCAGGTTTGGAATATGGGGAGGGATGAGGGAGGATTTTGCAATCCAGATGGGTTACCGCAGAAAGGAAGGAATGTGACCTTGCAAAGAGTATAAGGGAATGAGAAACCAAAAAAGGCACCTAGAAGAATTAAAAGAAACCCAAACAGAACTGCTAGCAAAGAAAAATATAATAACGACACTTAAAACATAATGATTGAGTTCGGCAGCGGATTAGACACAGCAGAAGAGAGAACTAGTGAAGTAGAAGATAAACGAATCAAGGCATGGCCGAGGAACAGACAGATGTACAATGTAACAGAGAAATGGAAAGACGGGGTGCGAGAGTTGAAGGTATTCTAGCCAGGAGCTGCAGAAGGACACAAGAGAGAAAAAGAGGCAGACACAATTGTTGAAGAGATCGTGACTGAGAACTCTCTGAAACCGATGAGAGTTAATAATCCACATGTTCAAGAATCCCAACAAACCCCATGCCAAGTACTAATAAATGCCTGCTAGACACATAGTAGAGCTGAAGAGCAAAGAACAAAGAAAAAAAATCTAATGAGCATCCAGAGAATAAGAGAAACTACATTCAAAGGAATGACAGAATGACGCTGACTTCTGAACAGCATCAGTGGAAGCCGGGTAGCGCTGAAATGCTGCCTTCGACGTGCCAAAGAAAATAACGACCCAGCTCAAATTCCGCACTCACCAAAACGTACTTCAAGGCTAAGGCTTACACAGAGACTTTTCAGACAAACAAAAACAGAACGTTCTGCTAGTGAAACCTCATTAAAGCCAATTCTAAAGAATATACTGCACGTAGGAAGAATATGAATTCCGACGGGAGGCTGGAGATGAAAGAGAAACGAAGCACAAAGAAACCGATAAATGCATTCTCAGGTCTACTTGAGCACTGACTGTACGAACAATAATATTAAGACCTTACGGAGTTTCTCTTTTGTTATTTGATGGAAACGGAGTGCGTGAAAACTATGGCCTATGTGTCAAAGCAGCTCAGACTTACTAATTATCTTTAGAATTTGGTAAATTAAATATTCCTGTGGTAATTTCAAGGACAGTAGTATATAAAAAAAAAATAGAAACAATGTATAATCTCCAAACTGGTGGCGAGGGGAGATAGAATTAAAATAAATCCAAAATAGCACGAAAAAGAATAGAAAAAAAAATAATGTAGGAAGGATGAAATAAAGAGAAAGCATGAAATAAGCTAGTGGATACATGGCTATACATCAACAATTATGTTAAATATTGAGAGTCAGCGCTCCAGTGAAAAAACAAGGAGCGGTAGCTTGGATTTGAAAAGTCCAACTCCACGTGGTTCCTAAGAGGCATACAAGAAACAAAAAGACATGAAAAGGTTGAGAGGAAAGAAATGAAATAAAATATAACTTGCAAAAGAACAGTGATGTGACTATGTTAACAAAAAATAAAACAGACTTTATCCATAAATGTATTGCTAGAGATAAGCAGGGCTCTGTATGGTAGTACGTGTTTTAATTTACCAGAACACATAACTATTTGAATTTTTTGCACACCTAAAGAGATGGGTTTGAAATGTGCAAACAACAATTCCTAGAACTGGGAGGAGAAATATACAAATTTAGGTCATCATGGAAGATTCAATACATCTCTCTCAGTATTTGGCAAAACATGAAGGCAAAAATTCAGTATGGCTATAGAATGTATCCATAGTAGGTCACGCTGCAGTGACAAAAGGGTCCAAAGTCTTGATGGCTTAATGCAACAGGGGTTTATTTCCCACTTCCACGGAGTCCAGTGGAATCAGGCAATCGCCCGGGCTGTTCTCCTCCGCGCAGTGACCCAGGGATCTCGGTTCTCCGGTCACGCATTTCTGCCACTTCACCGTGTGCTCTCCGCAGGTGCTTCTCAAGAAGAGAAAGTGTGAAGGTAGCACAGGCTTTAAAGGCCTCGGCCCAGAAGTTACACGTCTCCCTTCCACTCACATCTCTTGGGCTGGAACTGGTCACACGGTACCAAGGGTACTAAGAAGTGTGGTTTACCTGTGTCCCCGGAACCAGGCAGGAGTGAGCATTTGCAGTCTCTGCTCACTGGACTTCAACAAAACAATGAACAAGAGAAAAAGAAAAAGAAGTGAGAGAGAGAAAAAAAAACAATGAATACACATGACCTAATGGACGTATACAGATAACTCTGGGTCTGACAACTTATTTTCAAGCACGTGAGGGAATTTACAAAATTTTACTATAACCTGGCTATACAGTCAGTCTTACTAAATTGTAAAGAATTCAAATCACACAGAGCATATCATCTAAATAGCTATTCTTTATAGCTAAAATATAAATTAATATTGAGATATTCCAAATTTTCCATATGCTAGAGAATTTAAAAGTACATATCTAAATAACCCATAGGTTAAAGAAGAACTCATAAAGGAAGCAAGAAAATATTTTGAATCAATAGATGACAAGAAAATTCATATTTGTAGGTGCAGGTAAATCAGTATATAGAAGGAAATTTATAGTCTTGAATGCCTATGTCAGAGAAGCTGAAAATTGATAAACTAAACATCTACCTCATGAAGCCGGAAAAAGAATGTCAGAGCAAATCTAATTCTAGTAGGAAAAAGCAAGTAATAAAGGCAGGAACAGAAATTAATCAAAAGAAGAGAGCAGTAGTTAAAACAGAGCTAATCCAACAAAGCCAAAATTGGGTTCTTTGAAAAGACTGTGAAATTGACAGACCCTAGAATAGAATTGGTCTAGAGAAAAAACGGAATTGCACAAAAAAGCCAAAATTAGAAATAAAAAGTGAGATAGCACTACAGATGCTGCCATCATTAAAGAAAACAGAGGATATTTTGAACAACTTTAAGTCAATGCATTTGAAAATTTAAATGAAGTGGATGACATCCTAGAAAGGTATAATATACTAATTTTGACTCAAGACAAGACAGAAGAACTAAATAATCTTCCAACAATTAAGGACATTGAAACGCCCATACTCTAGGGGCAATCTCCACTCTAGGTTCACTGGCAAGTTCCAGCATTCAAAGAGACACAATTGTAGTCTTGACAATCTCTTCCAGAAGATAGAAAAAGAGGAAATAACCCCAATTCATTTTATGAAGCTAACAGAACCTGCGTACCAAAGCAGGACAAAGATGCGGCAAAAAAAATTTTTAAAAGAAAGGAAGAAAGAAAAAAATTACATGCCAATGTTGCTCAGAAACATAAATGAACTATCCTTCCTAAAGTGTTAACCATAAAAAACCATCCATCTATAAAATGGTATGAAAGATGAAACCAGCCCCGTTAGCTATCGTGGCACTGTTTGCCGAGCAGGCCTGTGCCCTTGTTAAACATGATGCCATTGTACTCTTCTGAGCTTGTCCCCAGGGCTGGAAATCACTGGAAAACAAGAACAGACCTGGTTCCCTACAGCCATGGGCAAAAGATAACATCGCAACAAACTACGGCCTCGAGTTACCACAGCCCAGGGCCCACACAACAGCACCCACCCCACCCTTTTTAATCAGACTACAATCCAACAGAACTCAAAGCCCCCACCCCTCAGTGCTGGTGCATCTCTCCACACCATGCCCCTCTCCCTTCTTGGAGAGTGAATGAAAACTTAATTCCCTACACTTTCTTCTCTTCGTGAATTCCTTCACAGCCCACATCACCGACCTCCCTACCCGGGTACCACAACGAAAATGGGCTAATCCCAGGAACCCGAGGTTGATTGTCACATCAGAAAGCCCGTTCATGTAATTCGGCACATAAACTTGTTCAGGGACAAAAAAACAACATGCAGAAGACCTTTTGATAAAAATGTGATATTTATTCATGACTTTAAAACTAACAAACTAATGTGGAAAATTAGGAGCAGAAGGTAATCTCCGTGATTTGATAAAGACTAGGTCTGTGGCTAACATAATTAAAGGTAGAATACCACAAGCTTTTCCTTTTGCGATCAGACACAAGTCGAGGAGGCGCACTGCTCCTATTTTACTCAGCGTTTTTACTGGAGGTCTTACCAGCGCAGTAAAGCACGAAAAAGAAATAAAAGAGATAAGATTTGGAGAAGAAATACAACAATCATTGTTCAAAGGTGCAGACAAAAAAGGGGTTTTACAGAAAGCAACCTTATAGGGTGATCTAATCATAAATTCCTAAGTGGGTCGGTCATGGTAGGTTGTCATGCCTCAGGCATATTTTGACTTCTTTAGCAAAAAATTGTCTTCCCCTTAAGCAAGCCCCATCCCTTGTTCTTGTGCAGGTTAACAACCCTTTAAAAGGCCAGCATCCGCCCATTCGAATCTCCTTTCCCCATGAGTGTTCTTTTCCTTTTAAGATTTTATTGATGTATTTATTTTTAGAGAGAGGGGAAGGGAAACAGAAACAGAGGGAGAGAAACATCAGTGTGTGGTTGCCTCTCATGTATCCCCCACTGGGGACCTGTCCTGCAACCCAGGCGTGTGCCCTGACTGGGAGTTGAACCCATAGCGATTTGGTTTGCAGGCCGGCACCCAATCCACTGAGCCACACCGGCTGGGGCCGAATGTTCTTTTTCTGTAATGGTCCCACGAGACTCGCAACCAGGGAGCAGCGGGCAGCGGCAGGCCGTCCTGGGCCAACCCCCTGAGCTAGTGGTCTCCGAGGCCACCTTTTCTCTGACTCTCCAGGGAGCTGACAGCAGCCCCACCTTGGCTCTCCTTTTCCTACAACGTTTCTGAGGAGCCAAAGCAGAGCATGACGTGGGCTCTCTCCTTAGCTTCTTCTGTCCTGGGCCCTTCCTTGTCTCACTGTCCCCAGCTTTAATAAACGTACTCTCAAAATAAGTAAATAAATACATGATGAAACGCCACAGTAATTCCCTTTTTCAGACCCCTGGGAAGCAACGGCCCTCAAGGAAGCACAGAATCGTGTTAACTGTCTCAGAATCCAACCCCCACCTTGCCTTCTCCCGACTCTTGGTAATCTTCCTTGTACTCCCTCCTTAATCCGGATGCATAAAAAAAGCTGCAAAGCTGCCATTCTCCTGAGCATCTGAGATCTTGCTTCCCAGCAACTGTTGTCAGTTTGGGCCCAAATTAACTCTAATAAAAGTTCCCGACAAGTTTGAACATGTGTCTTATGTCAACAACAGGGATATACTTATGCATAGAGAAACCTCAAAATATCAACAACAATGTTATTTAAATCAACAGGAGCCCTGGCTGCGGGGGTCAGTTGGTTGGAGTATCATCCCATACACCCAAAGTTTGCAGGTTTGACTCCCGTTCGGGGCAAAAACCTAGGTTGTGGGGCTGGTCTCCAGTCAGGGCCCTTGAGGGAAGCAACTGATCGGTGTTTCTCAGATTGATCTCTCTCTCCCCCCACCCCCTCCTCCCTCCCTGAAATTAGTGACATATTCTCAGGTGAGGATTGAATATCATAATAATTACAGGAAATTTTAGCATTTTCATTAGATACAAAAGAAATATACTAAAAGTATGTTTCTATACGACAACCCACTGAATTACTGGATGGGGCTGCTGAGGGCACGTCTTGCACTTGGGACAAGGAGCTGCTCTAAACATTCAGAGATGAACCTGTGGGAAAAGGCTACTTTATGCGTGAGTGAGCTCCCCGTTACTGGGAGAGTCCAAGCAGGGCCAGCTTGGGCTGCATCCAGGGGTGCTGGAGGAAGAACTTGGGCTCAGAGCGAGAGGCTAGGCCCTCCCCAGGGTGGACCCCAGCTCTTCTTATACTCAGCCGGGGAGGTTGGCCTTTTTCCTCCAAAGTCAACTTAATTCCTCCAGTGAACCAGTAAAACGAGCCAGGATTTATGGCTCCGGGAAATGTTTGTAACAATCCCTAATCTTATCAGGGAAGACGCCCCTCTCCTAGGCCCTGCTTTCAGAGAAAACCCCTAACGGCTCTTTGTCTTCCTCCTTCCCCTGCCCCGCCCACCAGACTTATCTTCCTAGTTCAGGTTCTCTGGCCGAGCAGCAGCTTCCCGAGCGCGCTGGGCGTCAGGCTGGGGGCTTCTCGGTGAGCACAGAGGCTAAAGGTCTCTCTGCTCCAAGGCTTCCTATTGCTGAGAGTCCTGTTTTTCTTCAAGGCCACAGCCTGTTTTTACAAAGGCAAATGCTCCCTTGCCAACAGTGCCACACCGAGCATTTACTAGGCGCCCCGCACTGTGCTGAGGGCTTTATGTGTCTCACTTGGCCGAGTCCCCCATCCACCGCCATGAGGTAGGGTCTGTTACTCGCTCCTCGGGTCACACAGTAAGTGGGGGACTTGGGACTGGAACATTCTCAGTTCAGACCTCGCATTCTGAAACGCCATGCTACCTGGTTCGGTTTGGTTAACTTTTTATAAATGTTCTTCCAGTCAAATTGTACAGTGTCCCTCAGGGCACAGCATGGAAAAGGAAAGCTGCTTTCTTTAGAGGCGGACAGCCTTGCACTTAGCAGGTACGTGACCTGGGGCCTGGGTTTTCTCACTTGCAGAACGGGCTCATTGGCATTCCTCCTTTCTCAGGATCGTTGTGAGGGTTAAATGAGATGGTGCGTGTACGGGTGCATCACACAGGAGATGCTCCATCCACGCTGGCTGCAGTTGTTGGCAGTCTCTGGGGTCTTGACCCTCAACACAGCGGAGCTGGAGCCATGGGCCTTGGGAAGACGCTGTGGCCCAGGAGCTGAGGCAGCCCGGACCCGGCCAGGGACACAGCATAGCCTCACGGGCTCTGCTTGCATCCGGCGCAGTGTGGGCGGATGCAGAGAGGCGAGGTGGCTAACAAATATGTCAGTTTCCAGGATGTCCCTGCTATGGGGCCCCTGATCTGACAGGCACCCCAGGGCGGCTGAGGTCCAACTGGCAGCAGACCCACATATTGGCCGAGCGGCTAGATTACCCTGTAATGAACTGTCCCTCAAGCGGGAGGCATTAACCTTGCTGCCCCCGACCCCCCAGGCCTGGGCTCTGGGGTTAACCCTTCCCTTCCTAGCCCTAGGGAAGCTGAGAGCACAGCTGGTGTGATGGAGGGCTGTATTGATTATCTATTGCCACCTAACCAACCACCCCCAAACTCAGCAGCTGGAAATAACAAATATTAGCTCTCAGTTTCTGTGGGGCAGGAACCTGAAAGTTATCATTCAAGGCTTTTCACGAGGTTGCAGTCAAGCTCTTGGCCTTGGTGGCAGTTATCTCTCAGGGCTTGCCTGAGGGTGGGGGGATCAGATTCCAAACTCACTCACAGGGCTGTCGGCAGGCCTCCCACCAGCACGAGCAAGGAAGGGAGAGCAAGAGGTGCACCCAATAGGGAAGGCACAGTCCTTTTATAACCCAACCTCTTTCCCCATCACTGCTGACGGATTCTGTTTTTTCTCTGCAAGTCACTGAGTCCGGTCCACACTCAGGAGGGAATTGCACACGGTGTGAAAAACAGGGGTAGGGGATCACTGGGCACATCTCAGAGGCTGCCTGCCTCGGGGGCCTGCTCCTGGGACCCACACATAGAGTTGAGGTCAGGTCACCTTCAGGTGCCCCTGCCCAGAGAGCCTGGAGTTGGCCTCCTCGTTCAGCCTTTTGCCAAGCGCTGTGGATTTGAAAACCCAAAGAGCTCTCAAGTCTGACCACTTGCTTCCTCTTGACTCTCACGGCTCCTGCCACGCTCCCGTGTGTTGCACCCATGTGTGGGTTAGCATGTCACCACTTCCCGGCATCTATTCTGCTGCCCTCAGTCACCACCTGTCCCTTTTGGCCATCACCCGAGTCTCCCTAATAGTAGTCAGAGGAGACTTTTCGGATCGCACACAGTCTTTCCTGCAAACCCTTCTGAGGCTTTCCACATTCTCAGCACGAAGACCCGAGTTCTCTCCACTGGCAAGGTGCTGTGAGGTCTGGCTCCCGGCGAACACGGACCCCCTCGCCTCACAACCACACAGTCTCCTTTCAGGGCCTCGAGCGTGCCTTGTCCCCCTAGCACAGATTTTGCACATGCTGTTCCTCTTTCAGGAATGCTTTCCTTGCTCCCTTCACCTAGGTGACCCCTCATCGCCCTTTGGATCTTGGCTCAAGAGTGACTTCCTTGAACAAGCTGTCCCCATGCAGCCCTGATGTGGTTCCAGTCTCTTGTTGAACACTCGTCTTCGAGTCATAGCACTTGGTGAGGCACCCTGTTCCTTTACATCTGATTGGTCACCGTTTGGGTCCGCCCCTGCTCAAGACCCTAAGTGCCACCAGGGCAGGGGCTGGATCTGGTTTTGCCAGCTGCTCCGTAGTGCCTAGCACCAGAGGGTGCTTAAGAAATATTTGTTGAATTTTTAAAAATTAAAATCCGCCCTGGCTGGTGTGGCTCAGTGGATTGAGTGCCAGCCTTCAAACCAAAGGGTCGCCGGTTCGATTCCCAGTCACGGCACATGCCTGGTTTGCAGGTTGGGTGCCCCAGTGCGGGGGCGTGTGAGAGGCAACTACACGTTGATGTTTCTCTCCCCCTTTCTTCCTCCGTGGCCCTCTTTCTAAAAATAAATAAATAATTTTTTTTTTAATAAAAAATTAAAATCCTTGTGCAGATGATAAAACTACAACCTAAAAAAACATAAATTCCTTAGACTCACAGATCTCCGGGGCTTAAAGGGGGCTCAGAACCCAGCCAGTCAAACCCCTTGTTTTTAGAAGAGGGAACAGGCTCAGGGACAAGGAAGGACTTTCTGGGCTCTAGAGCAAGCGAGAACGGAGAGGAGAAGCCAGGCTCCTGGTGACCCCACACCTGCGACTTCCCATCAGTCACAAGCCCCGTCTGCCTCCCCTCCCCACCTAAACCTCACCGCTGGCACTTGCAAATGCTAACTGATCACTTCCATCAGCCCTAAGACTCTGGAAACCTCTGGCAAAGCCTCCTTTCCGGTAAATTCTTTTCTTAGTTTAGGAACAACTTAAAAATGCACGACTGCTCCTGAAAACAGCCATTTCAGCCCGAATGGAGAACCAGCTCTGCTTTAGGAAAGTCTCCATGTTGGGTTCTTCCTTAAGCCATTTGAGCTGGCAGGGACCTGAGAAAGATGGGCCAATTCCAGAAGAAACCGAAGCCAGAGAAGGCCAGAGACCTTCCCAAGACCACACGGGGAATGGGCTACAGGGCAGGGACCAGAACCCGGGCCTCGCCGCTCTCAGGCCAGTGTTGCGCCTCCAGGTGGCCGGACTGGATTAACTGAAGGCACCTGCAAGCTCTGATCCGAGGCTCACAGATGCTTCTCAGAAACAGGGATCCTTCCTCAGACTACAGTCAGCTTTGCAGACTCCTGTCGCAGGTCCTCTGCTGCGGAGAGTAGCTCTTGACTTGAAAAGTGGCCAACTAGCATTTCAAAACAAACAACAGGAGCAAACACACTGATACTGCAAGCAAACTGGTACTGGGAAAACAAACTGGCATTTGAAAAATTCCCGACTGCTATTCAAATTGTGTGCCAACGTTTTTGAAAATCGAGAGATTTTATGTACAAAACCCAGGTTTCCACCTTCTCATAGGAAAGTCGGACAATCTGGCAGCACCGGTCCTGCCTCCTGGCATGCCAAGCCTTGGCCGAACGGCAGAGCAGGTGTCACCCGCTTGCCTGTCCACAGCTGCCCAAACGCCCTCCTTTCCGTTGCTTCCCCAGGCCACGAATTCAATTGGGTTTGCGACATCTATTCTGCCGGACGTGAGAACCCCCTCTGTAACCTACTCCCCTAGATAAGCGGTCCCAGAGGTTTATTTAAGGCTCTGGGGGGAGGGGGTTCACTAGCAGTGCGCTCCGTGGCTGGTCAAACAGAAGGGGCTGGCAGGGAGAGCCTGGTGTGAGTCACCGTGTGCCTGACGCCTCGGGCAGCAGGTCTGCTATCACGTGGCTCCAGAGCCTAATAAACTTTACTTGCCTCACACCCGGGACTCTCCATGCTTGTTTTGGCTGGGGCAGGTAATAAAGCCATTCTTGGGAATGACTTCACAGACATCTAGGCCATCAGAATGAAATCCAGGTGCCATTGCATTCCAGGCAAGCCAGGGACCAGGTCTGGACGGTCCTTTTGAAGTTTCAAAGCCAGTCACCGCTGGTATCAAAAGAAAAAAAAGGGTTGGAGGTCCATCTTTGGGTTCTTGAGCAATGACAGCTCTCCAGTTGCCTTTCTGTGCCCTCGCCAGTTGTCACCACCACCTGCGTTTCATAATCTAGGGGAGGAGGTGGGGGGAGGGGTCTTCTAGCCCTGTTAGGCCGCCGAGCACTTCAACGGGTGGCCTAGGGAATCTGCGTAGATCTTCTTAATAGAGTTCTTGGCAAGCTTCAGACTTTGGAACTTTAAAATAGCAATGGCTTTGGTCCCACCACACTTATCAGCAGCCATATATCAATGCCAACAGAGATATTAGAGTCCAGGACTATAAGCTCCGGGAGGGGCCTTGTACGTTTCATCTTGTCCAACCCTCTACCTTCATCGCAAAGCTCCCTACAGTTCCCCAGACACGAAGGGTCAGCCAGCCTTGTGGGGCACCCGATCTCCCTGCCACTGAGTCAGAAACCCTCCCCTTAAAACTTCCATCTCCCGCCTTCAAAGTAAAAGCACTCCCTGTCTTCATCTATAGCCTGTGAGCACCACACTTGCCCTCCCCTCGCCTGCAGAGTAAACCACTCCAGGTCACCGACTCCCTCCTGGGAGGCCTTGACTTGGGGGCCTGGCCACCCTCCTGCAATTAGCCAGTGTCCCTCTTTGGCACGTTCACCGCTGCTGTGACTTTAAGAGGTCATACATCTTGCTCCAGGACCTCCACGGAAGAAAGGCTGAGCCCAGCTGTGTCACATTCTAGGCTCACATGCCCAGACTTTACACAGGTTGCATCATATCAGCAAACAGATGTTGTTTATTTAACAAATACTTAGCTCAGCTTACTTTAACAATATTAATTCATTAAATCCCCATGAACTCTGAGAGAGAGCCCATTATTCTCATCCCTGGTATACAGATGATGACTGCAAGACATAGGGAAGTGGGGTCACTTGGCCAACGTGCCAGCTAAGTGAGGAGACCGGGACTTGAACTCAGATCATTGGAGTCTGGAGCTGGGGCTGTGACCTGTGCTGCCTCTGCATGTGGTTGTCAGTGTTAAGCGTGGGGATGGAGGCTTCCAGGGAGATCCGTGAATACTAAGTCTTCCCAGTAAGTCAGCCCTGTCCCGAGGTGTGAAGTGACTTCTCTGCAGTGAAGTTGGAGCTTCAACCGAGTTCCAAATTCAGACTTTTCACTCCAGCCTAGAGCGTGCTGGGCAGACTAGTCTGATCCCATTGAAGTGGAGTCCTCCAGGGCAGCAGTATCTCGAAGAACCTATTCAGAGAAGTGGCTGGTTTGGGGTCCACATGCGTACCTACCAGGACACAATTACCCAGCGGGTCCCTGGGCGTGGGAGAGAACTACCCAACCCAGGCACTCGATATTTTAGAAGTGTACATGCTGGAAGAGCCACTCCCTGACACCGATCACGGGAGGCCCAAGTCCTTCTGATTGAGGCCCACAAAAAAAAATAAATTAATAAGAATAAATAAAAGTGCACACGGTAGGAAATACACAGAGACCTCGTGAATTCCTAGCCCAAGGATCCCAAAAGTCATCATGGCCTCTGCTTGGCTGAAGTGCACATGACATTAATCCAAATATAGGCAAACTCTTTCTTACAAAGGGTCAGGTAGCAAACATGCTGGGAAGGCACTCGGTCACAGGCAGCCCAGTGACCCTTGCACAGTTGCACAAGAGTGCACCTGGGCCCCGAAACATTTCCTTACAGCCCTCACTGCCTGGGCTGGTGTGTCACCTTGTCCGGAAATGTCTCCGCCACTAAGAGGCTTGAAGTGTGTGCTCTTCTGTTCCGCTTAAGCGCGTGCATCATACGGCACCCAGCCAACCCTACCGCGGTATCCGCTCCCAGCAGCAGGAAACAGGGTCTCCCCCTGCAGCACAGAGGGGCGTGCCTATGTGAGTCGTGTCTTTCTTGGTGACTTCGACACCTGAAGCCACACCCTTTAAATATCTCACTACATCTGCCTTTTAACCATTTGGACTATTTACATTTAATACGATTGCTGATATGATCGGGTTTTGGTATATCTTGTCTCATCTGCCCTTTTTTTTCTGACTTCTTTGGGAATAGTTGAATAATTCTTACAATTTCACTGCCTTTTCTTTGTTGACTTATTAGCTACAACTACTCCAGTGGTTGTTTTAGGCTTTTTCATGTACGTCTTTAACGTATCACGTGATAGATACCTTTAAGTGACATTTCAATACCCCACAAACTACGACATCTTTGTAACAATATACTCCCATTTCTCCCTCTTCTGACCTTTTTATGCTGCCGTTGTCATACATTTTGCTCTCTTGTGTTATAAACCCTACATATGTTATTTCTGTTCATTCAATTATCTTTCAAAGGGACTTAAATAATAAGATAAAATCATGGACTTACCCACGTTAAGTTATCCTTTTCAATGCTCTTCCTTCCTTCGTGCAGATCCAGATTTCAATCTGGTATCAATTTCCTTCTGTCTGAACAACTTCCTTGAACATTTCTTGTTCAGATCTACTGGTGATGAATTCTTTCAGCTTTTGTTGCTTTGAACAAGTTTATTTCACTTTCATTTCATTTGTCTATTTACTTATTTATTAAAAGATTTTATTTATTTCTCAGAGGGGAAGGGAGGGAGAAAGAGGGAGAGAAACATTGATGTGTGAGAAACACGAATCGGCTGCCTCTTGCACACCACCACTGGGGGACCCAACCTGCAAACCAGGCATGTGCCCTGACTGGGGATTGAACTGGCGACCCTGTGGTTCACGGGCTGGCACTCAACCCACTAAGCCACACCAATCAGAGCTCACCTTTAAGAGACATGTTCTTCTGAACACACAATTCTCAATTGAGTTTACAATTCTATCAGTAAGCCAATTGATAGGTTTCCCCCCCTTTCAACACTTTAAAGATATCATGCCATCCTTTTTTGGCTTGCATAGTTTCCGCTGATAAGTCTGCTGCCATTCTGATCTTTGTTCCTCTGTATATTTCTTTTTACTCTTCATCACTGGTTCAGTAATTTGACTATGATGGGCCTTAGCATGTGTAGTCTTTTCATGATTATTCTTCCTGAGGTTTACTGAGCTTCTTGGATCTATAGCTTTATAGTTTTCATCATATTTTGAAAATAACCTTTTTTTTTCATTTTAAAAATTACCGTTATTTCTTCAAATATGTTTTCTCTTTCTCTCCTTCTGCTATGTATTTTTGACACTTGGTATTATTCCCACATGCTATTGTTTATTCCTTTAATTTCACTGGTCCTTTCTTCTGCAGTATCCAATATGCTGTTAATCCCATTCACTTTATTTTAATTTCAGATACTGCATTTTCATCTCTAAAAATTTGGTTTGGATTTTGAAACTACATATCCTATGTCTTTCCTTATTACGTTCATGTTCTCCTTTGTATCCTTACTATTTACAATATGAATAATAGCTGTTTAAGGTCTTCGTGTACTAATTTCATACTCTGTGCCATTTTAGACCTTTTGATTATTTTTCTCCTGGCTCTGGTCATTCTTTTATTTGCATGCCTGGTGATTTTTTGTTGAATGCCAAACACAGTAAAATTTTACACTGTTGAATCTTGGGTTTTGTTGTATTTCTTCAAACAGTGTTGAACTTGTTCTGCCAAGAGGTTAAGGTACTTGCAGATCCGTTTGAGGCCAATTATTCTTTTTAATGGCAGGCAGAGAGCAGCCTTTATCCTAGTGCTAATTTAGCCCCACTACAAAGGCATGGCCTTTTTGAGGATTCGCCCTAATGCTCTGTTTATTTCAAGGCCTCTCCCCTCTAGCTAGCAGAAACTCCAACGATTCCCAGACCTACATGAGCTCTGAGAATTATCTGGTCTCCTTTCCTGGTCTCACGGAGTTTCATCCCACACATGTCCTGATCAGACCTCACTTAAGGACCAAGATTTTCAGAGCTCTGTCTCTGTGCAGCTTCCACTTTTCTGTTTTTTCTCCCTGCAAATTCTAGCCTCATCAGCCACCCTGAACTCTGGCCTCTCGTCTTCTCGATTCAGTGATCCAGTGGGCAGAGGCTTCCCAGTTCTGTGCTGCAGACTGGAAGCACCCTCAATGAGGAAGATGGGGCTAATCCCCTTTCCTGTTTGTTTTCCTTATCTTACAGGGTCATTGTCCTGTCCTTCCTGATGTCCAATGTCTGAAAACATTTGTTTTATATATTTTGCCTGCCTTTGTAGTTGTTTATGGTGGAGGGCAATTTCCCTAGCACTGAATCTACACTAGTTGGTTTTGGTTTTGGTTTATACTTTAGAATATCATTGAACTAGTAGATGGTGATTTACTAAAGATTGTTAGAGACCTTTAAGAAAGCCGTGTTTGGAGTTAGTTCATGAATATTTTGGGGTTTGCAATTCTATCAGTAAGCCAGGATCTGTCAAGATGGTTATAAAATGTTGAGCTGGGAAGCGATCTTCAAGGCTAACCCAACTGATAAAAAATTAACTCATGACAGGCACACCTTGGTTTTTTTGTGCTTCACAGCTACTGCGATTTTTACAAATTGAAAGTATGTGGGAACCTTGGGTTAACCAAGTCTA
>PVKM010029526.1:0-17729 GCA_004027735.1 Carollia perspicillata | reverse complement strand
GGTGTTGATTCCCGGGTGGGCGGGCTTGTGTACATTCTAGGACCCTGTGGGTCTCTCCAGTGAATTCTCCTGGGAGGCTGGGAGTTTTTCCAGCTGCTGTCTCAAGCCCTACAGATGTTTTAAATCAGAGGTTTGAGGCTTCATTTCCCTGCACTGAAATTCTAGGTTGCTCAGTCTGTCTTCCTCCACAGTCGTTCCACCCAGTTTATCTGTAGGCGAATGTGGGACTGCCCAGTCTGCAATTCCTCACCTTGCCGGGTCTGCCAGTCGCCCCCTTACCCACCCAGCCCTCCAGCCTCCACCTTGCTGTGAGTCCTCTCTGCCCCTCTCTGCCTCTCTGCCTGTCTCCACCCCTCCTACCAGTCTGGATGAATATTTCTTCTTTAACTCCTTGGTTGTTGGACTTCCATATGGTTTGATTTTTTTTGTCATTTCTCATTGTTTTTTGTTTTTAAATTGTTGTCCTTCTTTTGGTTGTGCAAGGAGGCACAGTGTATCTACCTATTCCTCCTCCATCTTGGCCAGAAGTTCCTCAACTCGATTTCTGATGGTTTTGAGTGATGGTGGTTCTATATTTTAGTTGTAATTTTGATGTGGTTGTGTGAAGAGGTGAGCCTTGTCTGCCTATGTCACCATCTTCTAAAATATCTTGATAAAAGATATCAAATGAGTTAAAAATAAAAGAACAAAACAAGAAATAAAAGAGAAACATATTTGCAACATATGTAATAGACAAATAATTAGTATCCAGAGAACATGAAAATATTCTCCAAGGAGTTAGCAAAAGATAAACAATAGAAAAATAGAGAAAAAAGATGAACAAGTAGTTCACACGAGTAAAATTTCAAATCACAATGACCATGTGGAAAGGTGTTCAACCTCTGTAGTAAACCGCATCAATGCAAATTAAAACAGTAAGTCTGGCCAAAGTTTAAAAAGGTTGATGGTAGCAATGTTGATGAGGATCTAGGAAAGCAGGTACTCTCTCTCCTACATAAAGAGCTTGGCCACATGGGGATGGGGTACACATGAAGGCCAGTGCCTGGGGCCCAGCAGAGAACTTGAGTTTCAGTGTATGTAGTTCCCCCTTCTTTTTCTGTCCCCCTTCCCCACTTTCTTCTGGTTGCTGCCAAAAGCCCAAGGGCTGAACATACTGAGTTTTTGCTTAGCTCTGGATGGACAGCAGCCACTCTCCTACTAGGTGCAGGGCCCTAGCTGGGGATGCTGATCTCTGCAGTCCAGGGTTAATTTCTCTCCTCTTGGCTCAGGAGGATTATGCATGCCACCTCCCTGCTTCCCCACCTCTCTACTTCTCTGTTTCCCCTTCCAGCAGAGAGTCAGCAGGGGCAGTTTCTGAGAAAGGCTACCAGCTGGTTATCTCTGGACTCCCTGTAATCTGACTCCAGGTCCCAGCTCCAGCTCCTGCTCAGAGTAGCAGGGCTAAAGCAAAGGTTACCCACAGCTGCCTCCCCAGGCTATCTCTCCCAGTGGCTAGCATTACTCTTTCCAGGTTTTTCTCAGGTAAAAATTAGCAAAGCTTTTTAGGATTTTCCCATTTGGAACCAGATTTTGCATTGAACTTGGGGATCTAAATTCTTTTAAAAAATATATTGTATTGACTATGCTACTGCAGTTATCCCAATTTTTCCCCTTTGACCCCCTCTACCTGGTACCCCCTATTTTCTCCAGAAATCCCCCACTTAGTTCACATCCATGGATCATGCATATAAATTCTTCGGCTACTCCATTTCCTATACTGTTCTTAACATCCCCTTGTCTTTTCTGTACCTATCAATTTGTACTTCTTATTCCCTGCACCTTTCTTCCCATTCTTCCTCTTCCCCCTCTCAACTGATAACCCTTCAAATGATCTCCAACTGTATGATTCTGCTTCTGTTCTGCTTATTTGCTTAGTTTGTTTTTTAGATTCAATTGTTGATATTTGTAAATTTATTGCCATTTTAGTATTCATTGTCTTGATCTTCTTTTTCCTAAATTAGTCCCTTTAACATTTCATATAATAATGGCTTGGTGATGATGAACTCCTTTAGCTTTACCTTATTTGGGAAGCACTTTATCTGCCCTCCCATTCTAAACAATAACTTTGCTGCATAGAGTAATCTTGGTTGTAGGTCCTTGCTTTTCATAACTTTGAATACTTCTTGCCAGTCCCTTCTAGCCTGCAAAGTTTTTTTTTAGAAATCAGCTGACAGTATTACGGGAACTACTTTGTAGGTAAACCTCTGCTTTTCTCTTGCTACTTTTAAGATTCTCTCTTTATTTTTAACCTTTGGCATTTTAATTATGATGTGTTGTCATATAATCCTCTTTGGCTCCATCTTGTTTGAGACTCTCTGTGCTGCCTGGACTTGTATGTCTATTTTGTTACCAAATTAGGGAAGTTTTCTTCCTTTTTTTAATTTAAAGATTTTATTTATTTTTAGAGAGGGGGGAAGTGAGGGAGAATAAAGGGAGAGAAACATCAATGTGTGGTTTCCTCTCACATGCCCCCAACTGGGGATCTGGCCCAGAACCCAGGCATGTGCCCTGACTGGGAATTGGACCAGCAAGCTTTTGGTTCACAGGCTGGTGCTCAATCCACTGAGCCACACCAGCCAGGGAAGTTTTCTTTCATTACTTTTTCAAATAAGTTTTCAATTTCTTGTTCTTTCTCTTCTCTTTCTGGCACTCCTGTGATTTGGATGTTGGTATGTTTGAAGATGTCCCAGAGGCCCCTTACCCTATCTTTATTTTATTTTGGATTCTTTTTTTCTTCTTGCTATTCTGATTGAATGTTTTTTCTTCCTTATGTTTCAAATTGTTGAGTTGATTCTCAGCTTCATCTACTCTATGTTGGTTTCCTATAAATTTTTCTTTATTTCACTTAGTGTAACTTTAATTTCTGCCTGGGTCTTTTTTTATGCTGTTGAAGTACCCAATGAGTTCCTTGAACATCTTAATAACCAGTGTTTTGAATTCTGCATCTGATAGATTGCTTATCTCCATTTTGTTTAGCTGTTTTTTCTGGAGTTTTAATCTGTTCTTTCATTTGGGCCATGTTTCTTTGTCTCCTCATTTTGGCAGCCTCCCTGTGTTTGTTTCTGTGTATTAGGTAGAGGTGATTTGTCTCCCTGTCTTAGTATCATGGCCTATTGTAGAAAAGCAAATTTTCTATAATAGCCAATTTTCCATACCATTCTGTTTGATGGTATGGAATCTTATGTAATCACCAGGGCTCTGTATCACCTGCTCTGTGGCTCTCTGTTGGGGAGGGCTTGGAGAAGGGACAATGCTATTGTCTGTCCTCTGGAGTTTTGTCTGGGAGGAAGCTGTCTTCCTGTACTCACCCTCACACCAGTTACTTTAATTTCTCCTTGTATGCAACTGTGGCCCTACTAGCTATTTCTCTAGGGCTGAAGCCCAGAGGAAGTGAGTCTGAGTAAGTCCTAAGTCCATTGTGAGCCCTTTAAGAGGAGACTCCTGAGAATTCAGCAGTTTCTTCTGTCACCCCAACCCCCACTGATTTTTACAGCCAGAAGGTATGGGGATTTATCTTCATGGCACTGGAACCCTGGGCTGGGTGGTCTGGTGTGGTGCTGTGATCCCTTGCACCCAAGGTATCCTTCCCGATTTCTATCCACTGCATGTGGGTGTGGGACTACCCAGTCTGAGTCTCCATGCCTCTCTGCATCTCTGCTCCTCTTGCCCATGTGGATGAATGTAGTTCCTTTATTTCCTTGGTTGTTGGACCTTTCTGATGATTCTGGGTGATATTTGTTTTGTAGTCTAGTTGTAATTTTTGATGTGGTTGTGTAAGGATGCAAGCTGTGTTTACCTATGCCTCCATCTTTGGGGGTCTAAATTCTTAGGGTGTATTTTCCCATTTATTTCCCCAATGTCCTTTCAAAATTACATGACTTTAGGTCTCAAGGATTGTTTATTTTTATCCTATCATTTCACTGATGTGCTTATTTTCTGGCCACCATGGTTAGGTTCTCACATTCAGACTCTGCTAGATGTTGAAGACTTAGGAAGTGTGGTCCCTGCCCCCAGTACAGGTGCAATCCTTTTATTTTACAGATTAAGTTGTTTGTGTTATAGGCATTGTTCCAGATGAGAAAACTGAGCTGGAAGGAGCAGGAGTAAGCCTGGGGTCCAGAGACCCTCACTGGCACCTGGATTTTGCTGTGTCTCAGGACTGAAGGGAGTTGGTGTTGGAGGTGGGGTACTGCGAATTTCCCAGTGATAATTACAGCAAGTCCCAGCATACACGGGGCTTTACGGCCCTGGTGGAAGATGTTGGGTTTGTCCCATGTTCTTCATATAAGAGAGGCAAGGCTCTTGGCAAGAGATGCGGCTTTGAGCTTGGAAAGATGTTTCAGGAGTCATTGTACAGTCACAAGGTTGGAGGAGAGATAGGAGGATGGTTAATGTGACGGAGTAACTCCATGTCTGTGTTGCTGACTTTCAGCAAGTAGTGCTGAGTACAACATAAAGCAGCCTGGCATTATTGACCATTAATCTTACACCAACACCCTGCTGGCCTTCATGTTCTCTGTGCAAGAGGCAGTGTGTACAATGGTCAGAGCGTCTGACCATTGGTTCAAGTGCTGGCTCAGCTCTCTCTCTGACTGTAGCTGTATTCCACTCATTAATTTGACATTAGCAAGTTACTCAAGCTACCCTGAACTTCAGTTTCCTCTTACATATATTGGGGATGATGATAATAGACCTTATCCCAGATTTGTGGGGAAGATGAAATGAGATGGTCTCAGTTAAGCCTGGTATGTTGAAGGAACCTGAAAAACATAAGCACATTTATCACATGCTTAGTTGAGTTCTTTTCTGTTTTTTCCCCATAGAATATTAAGGTTCATGGTTTAAGACAATACACACCTATATTAAGGGAACACACCAGCTGTTGGGACAACTACCTTCCCACAGGATTCGCTGGAAAGTACCACTTAGTTTTTTTTTTTAATTAAAAACATTTTTAAAGTATTTTATATTGACTATGCTATTGCAGTTTTCCCAATTTCTCCCCCTTCATCCCCATTCTGCCCTGCCCCCTCAACCCTCCAGCATTTCCCCCATCTTAGTTCATGTTATAGATTGTACATATAAGTTCTTTGAGTCCTCTGTTTCCTATACTATTTTTTATCTTTCCCCATCTATTTTATGCCTACTAATTATGCTTCTTCTTCCCTGTACCTTTTCACCACTATTCCTCCCTTCTCCCTCCCCTCTGAAATCCCATGTCCTGTCCATTTCTCTGATTCTGTTCCTGTTCTAGTTGGTTGCTTACTTTTTGTTTTTGTTTTTTTAGGTTCGATTGTTGATAGTTATGAGTTTGTTGTCATTTCATTTGTTCATAGATTTTGATCTTCTATTTCTTAGATAAGTCCCTTTAAGATTTCATATAATAAGGGCTTGGTGATGATGAACTCCTTTAACTTGACTGTATCTGGGAAGCACTTTATCTGCCCCTTCATTCTAAATGATAGCTTTGCTGGATAGAATAATCTTGGATATAGGTCCTTGCCTTTCATGACTTGGAATACTTCTTTCTTTCCAGCCCCTTCCTGCCTGTAAGATTTCTTTTGAGAAAGCAGCTGATGGTCTTATGGGGACTCCTTTGTAGATAACTGCCTCCTTTTCTCTTGCTGCTTTTAAGATTCTTTCCTTATCTTTAATCTTGGCTAATGTAATTATGATATGCCTTAGTGTGTTCCTCCTTGAGTCCAACTATTTTGGGACTCTCCGAGCTTCCAGGACTTCCTGGAAGTCTATTTCCTTTGCTACATTGGGGAAGTTCTCCTTCATTATTTCTTGAAATAAATTTTCAATTTCTTGCTTTTCCTCTTGTCCTTCTGGCACCCCTATGATTCAGATGTTGCATTATTTAAAGTTGTCCTGGAGATTTCTAAGCCTCTCCTCATTTTTTTGAATTCTTGTTTCTTCATTCTGTTCTGGTTGAATGCTTAGTTCTTCCTTCTGCTCCAAAGTGTTGATTTGAGTCCAGGTTTCTTTCCCTTCACTGTTGGTTCCCTGTATATTTTTCTTTATTTCACTTTTCATAGCCTTCACTTCTCCCTTTATTTAGAGGTCATACTCAATCCTTTCTGCAAGCATTTTGATAACCAGTGATTTGAACTCTGCATCAGATATATTGGCTATCTCCTCATTATTTAATTTTTTTTTTCTGGAGTTTTGATCTGTTCTTTCATCTGGGCCATATGTGTTTGTCATGGCACAGCTCTTACTTATAAGGGGTGGAGCCTTAGTTATTCACCAGGGTGGGGCAACCCACTTCATTGCATTGTTGTGCAGTATGTGGGGGAGTGGTCACTGAGGGAACAGTGCTGCTTGCTTGGCTCTTGTCCTGCTTTCAGTCACTACCCTCACTTTGCACAAGCAGATTGTACCCTTTCAGGTGCTACCCCTGGGTGGGGGATGGGCTTGTGTACATTCTAGGATCCTGTGGACCCCTCCAGTGGACTCTCCTGTGAGACTGGGAGTGTCTCCCATCACTGCAATCCCCACTGTTTTTTTATAGCCAGAAGTTTTGAGGCTTTAGTTTCCCACGCTGAAACCTTGTGTTGCGAGGTCTGTCTCATCCCCAGTTGTTCCTCCCAGTTTATCTACATGCAAATGTGGGACTTGCCAGTCCACCAGTCACCGCTTTGCTCACCCCAGTCCACCAGCTGCTGCTTTGTTGTGCATCCTCACTGCCCTGGCTTCCTGTCTTTGCTACTCCTACCAATATGGATGAATGTTTCTTTAACTCTTTGGTTGTCAGACTTCCATACAGTTCAATTTCCTGGCAGTTCTGATTGTTTTTGTTTTTAAATTGGTTGTTACCCTTCTTTTGGTTGTGTGAGTGTGTGAAGCATTATCTAACCTAAGCCTCTATCTTGGCTATAACTCTAGAATTATGTTTCATTTATGCATATCTGAAGGGACATTTCCCCCCTATATAGCTTTCTTTTTTGGATTTCTAGATTGATTCCACTATGGTTAAGAGGACATACCATAAATAATATCAAAAATTTTAAATTTGTTTTTTTTAATTGCTGAAAATATGATCTGTCCTGGTGAATGTTCTCTGTGAACTTGAAAGTATAGTGTGGTGTTAGGTTTAGTTGGTTAGTAGTTTTGTTTTGGCCTTCTATACACCCATTGACTCCCCCACCACCTTAACTACATATTACTGGGAGAGATTTAAAACAAAACAGAATTATTGAGTCACCCAATTAAATGGTTTTTATGATATTCACATACATGTGAAACCATCACTACAATTTTAGAATATTTTCATTACCTCAATAAAACCCCATACATTTTAACTACCACCTCCCTTGACTCATTTCATCTTGCCCTAGCCCTTAGCTACCACTGATCTACTTTATGTTTCGTGAATGGATTAATATAATAGATGGACTTTTGTGATGGATTTCTGGACTTAGCACATTGTTTTCAAGGTCCTTTCACATAGTTGCATGTACAGCATGTCATTCCTTTTTATAGCTGAATAATATTCCATTACGTGCATGTGCCATACTTTACTTGTCCCTTCATGTCTTAATGGGCATTTGGATTGTTTTCCCTTTTTGGCTGTTATGAATAATGCTTCTATAAACATTCATATACAAGTTTTTTTGTGGACATATGCTTTCATTTCTCTTGAGTGTGTACCTAAGAGTAGAATTCCTGGGCCATGTGAAACTTTATGTTTAATCATACAAAGAACTGCCAGACTTTTTTCCAAAACTGTTTCACCATTTAACATCTCATCAGCAGTGTACAAGAGTTCCAGTTTCTCCACATCCTCACTGACACTTGCAATTAGATATGTTTTTGATTAGTGCCATCATGGTGAGTGGGAAGTGTTATGTTATTGTGGTTTTGATTTGCATTTCTGTGGTGACTAATGATGTTGAGCATCTTTTCTTGTGCTTAATGTCTATTGGTATATCTTCTTTGGAGAAATGTCTATTTAGATTCTTTGCCCATTTTTTCACTGGGTTGTCTTTTTATAATTGAGTTGTAAGAGTTTTTATATACTTTAGATATAAGTCCCTTATATATATGTATATATATTTATATATATATATAACTTACATATATATATGAAATGACATATATATATAATTTGCAAATATTTCCTCCCAGTATTACAGTTGCCTTTTTTACTTTTTTGATGGAGTCTTTTGAAACAGGAAAGTTTTATTTTCAATGAAGTCCAAATTATATATATTTTCTTTTGCCATTTTTGCTCTTGGTGTCATATCTAAAGAAAAATATTGTATAATTTAAGGTCATGAAGACTTGTGCCTATGTCTATATTTCCAAATCATTAATACCTGATAGTCTTTCGTAATCACTTCTTGTTTTACATTGTCTCTTTTCTTCCTAATGCTATAATTTTTTTCTGTGTTACTTAACTAGGCATGCCAAGTGGCTTCTGATTTTTTACATTTTGAGAGAACAAAGTTTGGTTGTGTTTATAATATGTACATGCATTGTATTTCACTAACATCAGATTTTTCTTCATTAATTTCTCTATTTTCTTTTTTAAAGAAATTACTTTAAAAAATACTTTATTTTTGTTCAATTATAGTTGTCTTTATTTTCCCCTACAACTCCCCCCAACCCCAGCTAAACCTCCCTTTCTCCCTTGCTTCCACCTTCCCCTTTGGTTTTGTCCATGTGTCCTTTACAGTTGTTCCTGAAAACCCTTCCCCCCATTATCCCCTCTCACCTCCCCTCCGGTTACTGTCAGATTGTTCTTAATTTCAATGTCTCTGGTTATATTTTGCTTGCTTTTTTCTTTTGTTGATTATGTTCCAGTTAAAGAGGAGATCATATGGTATTTGTCCCTTGCCACCTGGCTTACTTCACTTAGCATAATGCTCCCCATTTCCATCCATGTTGTCACAAAGGGTAGGAGCTCCTTCTTTCTTTCTGTTGCAGATTTCCACCGTGTAAATGTACCACAGTTTTTTTATCCAGTCATTTTATCCAGTCATTTACTGATGGGTACTTAGTTTGCTTCCAGCACTTGACTATTGTAAATTGTGCTGCTATGAACATTGGGGTGCACAGGTTCTTATGGATTGGTGTTTCAGTATTCTTAGGGTATAATCCCAGCAGTAGAATTGCTGGGTCAAAAGGCAGTTCCATTTTTAGTTTTCTGAGAAAATTCCATACTGTTTTCCACAGTGGCCACACCAGTCTGCATTCCCACCAGGAGTGCATTAGGGTTCTCCTTTATCCACATCCTCTCCAACATGTGTTGTTTATTGCTTTGTTTATGGTGGCCGCTTTGAGCAGTGTGAAGTGGTATCTCACTGTGGTTTTTATTTGCATGTCTCTGATGACTGGTGATGTTGAGCATCTTTTCATATGTCTCTGGTCCCTCTGTGTGTCCTCCCTGAAGATGCGTCTGTTCAAATCTTTTGCCCATTTTTTAATTGGGTTTTTTGTCTTTCTGGAGTGGAGTCGTGTGAGTTCTTTATATATTTTGGAGATCAAACCCTTGTCCAAGTTATCATCAGCAAATATGTTTTCCCAAATAGTTTGCTCTCTTTTCATTTTAATGCTGTTTTCTTTATCCATACAGAAGCTTTTTAATTTGATGAGGTCCCATTTGTTTATTCTTTCCTTTATGTCCCTTTCTTTAGGGGACATATCTGTGAAGATGTTGCTTCATGGAATGTCTGAGATTTTCCTTCCTATGTTTTCCTCTAGGACTTTTGTGGTGTCCTGACCTATATTTAAATCTTTTATCCAACTTGAATTTATTTTTGTGTATGGTGTAAGTTGGTGATTGAGATTCATTTTTTTGCATGTAGCTGTCCAGATCTACCAACACCATTTGTTGAAGAGGCTATTTTTACTCCAGTTTATACTTCTTCCCCCTTTGTCAAATATTAATTGACCATAGAGACTTGGGTTTATTTCTGGGCTCTCTGTTCTGTTCCAGTGGTCTATGTGTCTGTTCTTATGCCAGTGCCAGACTGTTTTTATTACAGTGGCCTTGTAATACAGTTTGATGTCAGGTATTGTGACCCCTCCTACTTTGTTCTTATTTCTCAAAATTGCTGCAGCTATTTGGGGTAATTTGTGGTTCCATATTAATTTCTGAAACATTTGTTCTATGTCTGTGAAATATGTCATTGGTTATTAATAGGAATTGCATTGAATATTTAAATTGCTTTGTGTAGTATGATAATTTTGATGATGTTAATTCTTCCAATCCACAAGCATGGTTCATGTTTCCATTTGTTTGTGTCATCCTTAATTTCTTTCTTCAGTGTTGTTTAGTTTTCTGAGTACAGTTCTTTTACCTCCTTGGTTAGGCTTATTCCTAGGTACTTTATTATTCTTGTTGCTATATCAAATGGAATTTTTTTCTGTTTTCTGTTTCTGTTATTTCGCTGTTGGTGCATAAAAATGCCTTCAGTTTTGGATATTGACTTTGTATCCTGCTGTTTTCCCAAATTCACTTATTAGGTCAAGTAGTTTTTGGTGGAGTCTATAGAATTTTCTATGTATATTATCATGTTATCTGCAAACAATGACAGTTTTGCTTCCTCCTTTCCAATTTGGATGCCTTTTATTTCTTTTTCTAATCTGATTGCTCTGGCTAGGACTTCCAATACTATGTTGAATATGAGTGGCGAAAGTGGATAACCTTGTCTCATTCCTAATCTTAGTGGGAAAGCTCTAAGTTTTTGCCCATTGAGTATGATGTTGGCTGTAGGCCTCTCATATATGGCCTTTATTATGTTGAGGAATGTTCCCTCTATTCCTACTTTGCTGAGTGTTTTTTACCATAGATGGGTGCCGTATCTTATCAAATGCTTTCTCTGCATCTATTGATATGATCATGTGATTTTTGTTTATGCAATGTATTATGTTTATTGATTTGTGCATACTGTACCATACTTGCATCCCTGGGGTGAATCCCACTTGATCATGGTGTAAGATCTTTTTAATACATTGCTGTATGCAGTTTGCCAATATTTTTTTAGGATTCTAGTGTGTATGTTCATCAGCGATATTGGCCTGAAGTTTTCTTTCTTTGTTGTGTCTTTATCTGGTTTTGGGATTAGGATGATGCTGGCTTCATAAAAAAGTTTGGAAGTCTACTATCTTCTTGAATTTTTTGGAATAATCTGTGAAAGATAGGGGTTAGCTCTTCATTGAAGCTTTATAAATTTCTCCTGTGAAACTGTCTGGTCCAGGGCTTTTGTGTGCCAGAAGCTTTTTGATTACTCCTTCAATTTCATCAGCTGTTATTGTTCTGTTCAGGCTTTCTGCTTCTTCTTCATTGAGTTTTGGAAGAATATATTTTTCTAGAAATTTGTCCATTTCACCTAGGTTTTCAAATTTCTTGGCATATCATTCTTCGTAGTAATTTCTTACAATCCTTTGTATTTCTGTGGTATCAGTTGTAATCTGTCCTGTTTTATTTCTGATTGTGTTTATTTGGGTTCTCTCTATTTTTTTCTTGATGAGTCTGCTTAAAGGCTTGTCAATTTTGTTTATCTTTTTAAATAACCAGTTCTTCAACTTATTGATTCTTAGGATTGTGCTTTTAGTCTCTTTGTCATTTAATTTTGCTGTGATCTTGGTTATTTCCTTCCTTCTACTTGCTCTGGGCTGTCTTTGTTGTTGTTCCTTGAGTTCTTGTAGGTGTACGGTTAGGTTGTTTGTTTGAAATGTTTCTATCTTTTTTAGGTAGGCCTGTATTGCTATGAACTTCCCTCTCAGGACTGCCTTTGCTGTGTCCCATAAGATTTGGATTGTTGTGAGTTCATTTTCATTTGTTTCTAGAAACTTTTTGATTTCTTCCTTAGTCTCATTCTTGACTCATTCATTGTTCAGTAGCATGCTATTCAATCTCCATGAGTTTGAATGTTTTGGGTGTTTTTCTTTGAGGTTGGTTTCTAGTGTTAGTCCCTCGTGGTCAGTTAAAATGCTTGATATTATTTTAGTTTTATTGAATCTGTTGAGGCTTGTTTTGTGTCCTATCATGTGATCTGTCTTTGAAAATGTTCCATGTGCACTTGAAAAGAATGTGTATTTTGCTTCTTTGTGATGAAAGGCCATTGATGTCACTTAAGTCCATTTGATCTAGGGCATTGTTAAATGCTGCAATATCCTTGTTGATATTTGCTTGGAAGATCTATCTATTTTTGACAGTGGGGTGTTAAAATCCCCTACTATAATTGTGTTTCTCTCAATATCTTTCTTGAAGTCCTCCGAGATTTTCTTTATGTGTTTGGGTACTCCTATGTTGGGTGCATATATATTTACAATGTTTGTGTCTCCTTGATGGATTCTTCCCTTGAGTATTATGAAGTGACCTTCTGGGTCTCTTTTCATGGCCTTTGTTTTGAAGTCTATTTTGTCTGCTATGAGTATTGCTATCTCAGCTCTTCTTTCCTGTCCATTTTCTTGGAATATTTTTTCCAGCCCTTCACTTTCAGTCTGTCGTGGGTCCTTTGTTCTGAGGTGGGTCTCTCGTACGCAGCATATGTGTGGGTCATGATTTCTTATCCATTCAGCTATTCTGTGTCTTTTGATTGGGGCATTTAATCTGTTTACATTTAAGGTTATTAGTCATTGGTACTTATTTATTGCCATTTTTTCATACTTGTGTCCCTCTTTCTTACTGTTTTTCTTCCTGTTCTTAAAGTAGACCCTTTAGCATCTCTTGCAGACCTGGTTTGGAGGAGGCATATTCTTTGAGGCTTCTTTTGTCTGGGAATCTCCTTATTTGGCCTCCATTTTAATTGAGAGCCTAGCTGGGAAGAGTAATCTTGGTTTTCATTACTTGGAATATTTCTCTGCATTCCCTTCTGGCTTGGAGCATTTCCATTAAGAAGTCAGATGCTGGACTTATCAGGGCTCCCTTGTATGTTACTTCCTGTTTTTCCTTTGCTGCATTTAAAATTCTCTTTGTTTTGGAATTTTGCCATTTTAATTGTGATGTGCCTTAAAGTGGGCCTCTTTGGGTTCCTCTTTAATTTATTCTTTTAAAAGTAGATTGAAAATTAGTTTATTAATGTTGTAACTTTTAAAAATAAATCTCTTAAAATTTCTCATTATAATATATGTAGACATATAGGCAAAGTAGAAAAGAATATAATAAATACTTATGGGCCCATAATGTCTTTAGTAAATGTTAACATTGGTGCCTTATTTATTTTTGTTTAAACATTTCATGTACAGTTGAGATGCACTTTAATGCCTTTCTAAAATCTCCCCATCTCTCTCCCCATATGCAGCCCTTATTATAAATTCCATAAGTATGATGCTTATACCTTTTTCATATGTGATATATATTTTTAAAGCAGTATGCTGCTTAATTGTTATATGAATGACATTATATGCAATCATAACTTAAATTTGTGGTCTGAATTTTTAAAAGAGATATATTTGTGTTGTTCAAATCTAGTTATTTTTATTGCTATAGACCATTGTATTATAAAAACATTCCATAATTTATTTATCAGCTTTATTGGGTAATTTGTTTCTAACTTTTCTTTTTTAATTATGTTTTATTGATTATGCTATTGCAGTTGTCCCCATTTCTCTCCTTTGCTCAGCACCCCCAACTCCCTCCAGCAATCCCCCCACCATTGCTCATGTCCATGGGTCATGCGGATAAATTATTTGGCTACTCCATTTCCTATATTGTACTTTATATCCCCATGGCTATTCTGTAACTACCTATTTGTACTGCCTAATCACCTCACCAATTCACCCATTTCCTCACACCCCCCTCCCAACTGGTGACCATCAAAATGATCTCTGTATCCATGATTCTTTCTCTGTTCTTCTTATTTGTTTAGTTTGTTTTTGAGATTCAACTGTTAATAGATACATATTTTTGCCATTTTAGTGTTCATAGGTTTGATCATCTTTTTTTTTTTTTTTAAATAAGTCCCTTTGATATTTCATGTAATAATTGTTTGGTGATGATGAACTCCTTTAGTTTTTTTCTTGTCTCAGTAGCTCTTCATCTGCCCTTTGATTCTAAGTGATAACTTTGTTGGGTAGAGCAACCTTGGCTGTAGGTCCTGCTTTTCCTGACTTGAATATTTCTTACCAGTCCCTTCTAGCCTTCAAGCTTCCTTTTGAGAAATCTGCTGACATTCTTAGGGGAACTCCCCTGTATGTCACTAACTGCTTTTCACTTGCTGCTTTTAAGATTCTTTTTTTCTCTTTAACCTTTGGCATTTTAATTATCATGTGTCTTGAATTGGCCTCTTTAGTCCATCTTGTTTGGGACTCTTGGTGCTTTCTGGACTTGCATATCTATCTCCTTCAAATTAGGGAAGTTTTCTTTTATTATTTTTTCAAGTAGATTTTCAATTTCTTGCTCTTTTCTCTTTTCCTTCTGGCATGTCTATGATGAGAAAGTTGTAACACTTGAAATTGTCCGTGTTTTTTTTTTTTTATTATTGTTTTTTCTTCTTGTTGTTCTGATTGGTTGTTATTTTGCTTCCTTATGTTCCAAATCATTGATTTGATTCTTGGCTTCCTCCATTCTATAAATGTTTCCCTATAAATTGTTCATTATTTCAATTAGTGTATCCTTCATTTTTTACTAGATCTTTTTTATACTGTTGAGGTCTTCACTAAGTTCCTTTAATATCCCAATAACCAGTGTTTTGAACTCTGCATCTGATAGATTGCTCATCTCCATTTTGTTTAGTTCTTTTTCTGGAGTTTTGATCTGTTCTTTCATTTCGGCCATGTTTCTTTGTATCCTCATTTTGGCAGCCTCCCTGTGTTTGTTTCTATGTATCAGGAAAAGCTGCTATGATGCTCTGTCTTGGTAGTGTGGACTAATGTAGTAGATGTCATATAGGGTCCAGTGGCACAGCCTTCCCTATCACCCAAGCTGGGTACTCATGGTGCATCCTTCATGTGGGCAGAGTACACCCTCCTCTTGAAGTTGAGCTCTGGGAGGGATTTACCCAGGCCAGTCAGCTTTAGGGACTGACTGTGACCACTGACCACCCACCTCTACTTTCCATGGAGGATCAGCTGTGCAAGGACAAGATGGTGGTGTTCTGTTGTGGTCTGTAGTTGTCCACTGGGTGATCAGGCTCTGGGGTTTCCTGGGTGGTACAGGCCATGGTCAGCACCTACCTGTGTTTTGCCTGGGACCACCATGACTGAGCTAGCCATTTGAGATGGCTCCTAGTTGTGCTGGGCTTGGAGGTGCCAGGCAAAGCTAAGCTGTGAATCTAGTCTGGCTGCTGCTAGCACCATGCCTGGGGCCCCTCAGCAAGGGTATTTGGTTGTTGCTTCTTTGATAGGATTTAAGAAGTTGTGAAGCATGAGCCAAGAATAGCCATTCATATATTTGGTGGGCCCATAAGTTGGGTGGGATGGAGTCTCAGGGTATCTCCAGGGTGGGGCTAACAGTGTTATCCAGGTTGATGGAGTCCCAGATATGGCTCCTGCCTGCTGGCTCTGTGGCTTTGTTGTGGGAAGGTTCAGAAAAGGGACAGTGGCCTCTGCCTACCTTTCTATCTGGGAAAAAGCTGTACCCCCACTCCTGCCAGATGCCAGACAACTCATTTTCATCCCTGTATGCCACTTGTGTCTTTCAAGCTGCCATCCTGGTGCTGGAGCTCAGAGGAAGTAAGTCTGAGTAAGTTCATGTGTGGGTTCTTTAATGGAAAATGCTTGGGACTCTATCAGATTTTCCACTGACTCAATCCCCACTGTTTTTGTAGCCAGATATTATGGGGACCTATCTTCTTGGCACTGGAGTCCTGGGCTGGGGACTGGTGTGGGGCTGGGACTCCTCACTCCTGAGATAATCTTCCTGAATCTTTATCCACTGCGCAAGGATGTGGGACTAGTCTGTTCCACGTCTCCACCCCTCCTACCAGTCTGGGTGATGTGGTTTCTTTAATTCCATACAACTTGATTTCTGATGGTTCTGAGTGATGGTTGTTCTGTATTTTAGTTGTAATTTTGATGTGGTTGTGCAAGGAGCTGAGCCATGTTTACGTGTGCCACCATCTTGTCTGAAAGTCTAATTTTCATGTTTTGAATAATGTTTCTGTGAACCTTCTTGTTCAAATTTCTCTGGGCATACAAGAAAGAGATTCTGGCCCTGGCTGGTGTGGCTCAGTGAATTGAGCACCGGCCTGTGAACCAAAGGGTTGCCAGTTCAATTCCCAGTCAGGGCACATGCCTGGGTTGCAGGCCAGGTCCCCAGTAGGGGGCAAGTGAGAGGCAACCACACATTGATGTTTCTCTCACTCTCCTTCTCCCTCCCTTTCTCTCTATCTAAAAATAAAATAAATAAAATAAAAAAAAAAGAAAGAGATTCTGTAAGTTATATACCTGGAAGTACTATTCCTTATACATAATGTATTACATTTTGAACTTTACTACATATTACCGAATATCTTCGAGGTGGTTGGTATCAGTACCTTCTACCATCAGTAACTTCTAAGAATTATTTTTGCTTCATATCCTTTGAAACATTTATTCCACCAGACTTTTTTATTCTTACCAATCTTGTAGGAATGAAAATATAGTTCATTCCTGTTTTCATTTGCTTGTCTTTAATTAGTGATTATGTATCTCTAATGTGTTAGTTTGGTATTTGTTTCCTCTTTTGTGAAATACCTGTTCATATCAATAAGATGACAGCTGTTTTAAGCTGAAGCAGAAAAGTCAATCACCAGGGACTTCCGCAGCAGGAGTTCTTTTTTTCCACCTAACCCAAAAATCTAGAAATAGGCAGTCTAGAACTGGCTTAGTGGCTCTATGATATCATTAATGTGTCTGACTCTTCTTGGATGATCTTCAGATGGTGGCTTAGTATTCTGGGTTCTCAGGTGGTTGTTGGGATACTTAGCATCACATCGTGTCCCAATAATGAGGAACTGGGGAAAGAAAGACTGGGTGGTGTTTATATTATGACAGCTGAGCTAGCCTCTTTATTCATGGAATGTAACTTTTACTTGAAATAAGACTTATAGACAAACTACCTTTCTTTCAGACTTGGGTATTTGAAAGTGAATAAAGTGAATCTGTCATGTCAAGGAAAACAATTGATAGAATTTATACAAATGATAAAATTGTAGCTTTCAGGAAATATTTAGAATTTTTGGAAACCTTATATCTGTCACAATAAGGTTATTGTATTCCCAATAAAGGTTATTTCTCATGATATTCATAGTGATATTAACAAACATGATTTTCTGATATTATAAATAGTTATAAAATGTGACCACACTTGGAAGATCTGCTTGATTCAGTGAATCAGTATTTCACAAAGGACCAGTGAATAATGTTTCAAAGTCAAGTCATGAACAAGGAAAATAACCTTTCAAAGTAAAATCGATTTTTATTTTATTTTGCCTCTTAAAATTTTAACATTTTTATTTTGAAGTAACTTTAGATTTATAGAAGAGTAGCAAAGTAATTCAGAGAATCTCCATATATCTAACTTTCCCTAACTGATAATATTTTATCACCATAGTACATTAATCAAAACTAAGAAATTAACATGACCAATGAATTTTAATATATCAAATACAATAAATTCATTGATATGGTTTTAGGTTTTACATCATAATTAACATTTAAGAAACTACCACTTGTTTGAGTTTTGGTATAGTGTCAAAGAACATGAATCAATGAATATCTGAAAAACTATCAATTTTCTATTTTATTCTCTT
>PVKM010029525.1:0-17741 GCA_004027735.1 Carollia perspicillata | reverse complement strand
TAACCTCAGTGCTCGTTTGGCATTTGGGACCAGATAACTGCTATGTTGAGTGTGCTGCCCTGCGCATTGCAGGATGATTAGCAGTATCCCTGGGCTCCACCCACTAGATGCCAGTGGATAACACGGGGTAGCATTTTCTCTTCCTGGGTGTTACTACCAAAAATGTCTGCATACATTGCCCAAGGTGCCCTGGTGGACAGAATCACCCGGAGTTGTGAACGGCTTCATAAATTGCTATTTTGTCATTTTCTTTTCTTTGTATGTCTTTCCAGGGAAAGGTTTGAACCTTTATTTGACTGCCAGTGTTTTGTGACTCAGTTCTCAATGAAGTTCCAGACAGGAAAACATTGGGTATTATAGTGCAAAGTGGTTTCCTGTACTGGAGTAGGCCTCGGCTTGCAAGACTGCTTCACTGCAGCTTGGCGGGCCTGGGCTTGTGCTGGGGCTGCACTCTGAAAGTTTGGGGAATTTGTCAGTTTTAAAATCAGTATTATTTTACAGAAGTCCCTGTCCAGTCCTCCCGTGTTTTTAGGAAAAAACATTCATTTAAATGTCCTAATAGATTCCCTGAAAGTTCAGGTTGGATATCTCTTTCCACCAAATAAATTGATGTAAGAGATGTGCTCGATCCCAGTGATTTCTGCTTACCTAGCACAGTACCTTTTCACCTGGTAGATGAATTATTTGAGTTGAATTTAAATCCCAGTTGTCCGTTAGGCTTAAGGAATTCTTACTTTTTGATCTTGAAAGAGTAAGAAGTAGTGCTGGGAGGCAAAAAAGCATTGGCTTAGATCTGTGCAAGATATCAAAGGCCAAGCTGGTGACGGTTCAGGAATGTTCATGTTTTCATTTGAAACCTATTTTCAGGGTGGCTTGGATTTGGGTGCTTATTTCGACAGCGGATGGAGGCTGTCCCTCCTTTCCCTGGTGTTGTCCAGGTGCTCTCCTCTTGCCTTTGAACCTCAAATTGACTTCTGACAGGTGCTTGATGAAGAACTGATTACTGTGATCAGTTGGGCTTACGAAACTATTCATAGCGCTGGGGAAATTGTCAGAACTGAGAAGCTCAGAGGAAAAAGAACTATTTCTAAGTTTCAGTTATTCTGTTTAATCCTTTAAAGGCTTGCAAATGCCAAGAGTTGTTCTCCTAGACAGCAAAGAGATAGGAAGGATGTGTTGTAGTCAGAGGCTGGGTGGAGGTGGGCCTGCATAGGCTGTGCAGATTCCCTTGATTACAAGTAGGGTTTGGGGGAGCAGGCTCTGGGATCCTTCCTCTCTCTGAAAAGAGCTGAAAGACACCTTTGGCCACTGAATGAGATCCGGACTATCCTACAAATGTGGTCCAGCTCTTAAGAGAAGCACTTTGGACCCCAGTAGAGTTCTGTCTTCAAGACTTAGACTGGTGTTTAATAGTCCTCGAAGATACTATAATGGTGGGTAGAAAGGGGTGAAGATTGGCAGTTATTGCGAACGTGAATTCGGCCAAGTTCATCCATCTGTTCTCCATTGTACACTGCCTCTTATTTCCTCTTCTTTGACTTTTTTTGAAAAAAAAAATAGTCAAGGGTGGGGTGGGGGAGTGGGTTTTAAGGTTCTTGTAGAGCAGTTTTAGATTTATAGAAAAATTCAGAAGATGGTACAGAGAATTCCCATCTACTCTGTACCTCGTTCCTCCTGTTAACCTCTTACCTTCATATGACACATTTATTACAATTAATGAACCAGTATTGATACATTATTATTAACTAAAGTCCATACTTCATTAGGATTTTCTCAATTTTTACCTAATGTACTTTAAAAATCCTCACCTGAGGATATGTGTATTGGTTCTTTTTTAGGGAGGGAAGGAGGGAAGAGAGGGAGGGAGGGATGGAGGCAGGTGGGGGAGAGAGAGAAAGAGAGAGAAAGAGAAAGAGAAACATTGATGTGAGAGAAAAACATCGATCGTTTGCCTTCTGTACACGAGGGTTGAACCTGCAACCTAGCTAAGTGCTCTGACTGGGGATCAAACCCACAACCCTTTGGTGTATGGCACAGTGCTCCAATCAGCTGAGCTACCTGGCCAGGGCCTAATGTTCTGTTTTCATTTTTTTTCATTCTAGGATCTTATCCAGAATACTACATTACATTTAGTCATTATGTCTTCTTACGCTCCTTTTGGCTCTGAGAGTTTCTCAGACTTTTCTTGCTTTTGATAACCTTGACAGTTTTGAGGAGTACTGATCAGGTGTTTTGTGGAATGCCCCTCAGTTAGGATTTGTCTTATGTTTTTCTCTGATGGTTAGACTGAGCTTGCTGGTTTTTGAGAGGAAGACCACTGAGGTGTAAAGTGCCATTTTATCACACTGTGTCAAAGTGCTTATTACTAACATGAGTCACCACTGTTGACGTTGACCGGATCACCTGGCTGGGGTGGCATCTGCCAGGTCTCTCTGCGGTGAGCTGGAGCGCACGCAGCCTCCGTTCTCCCTTTGCGTACTGCGCTTTTTGGAAGGAAGTCCCTGTGCGCAGCAGCGCTGACGAGTGGGCCATCAGGCTCCACTGCTTTGAGGGTGGCATTATTAGGCATTCTTCTGCACGAGAGATCCGCCCTCCCCCCATTTGTTTATTGATTTATTTTGTAATTTATTTATATCAGTTTGGATTCCTGGATATTTGTCTTACTCTCTGGACTGTAACCCAGCACTACTTTATCTTGTTCAGCTGTTCCCGCTTTGGCTGCTGACAGCTCTTCTGTTGGCCCTCGTGCCCCTTTGGCGCATCCTCATTATGATTTGCTTGTTGACTCTTTGGAAGCTCTTCCTCACTTTCTGGCAATACAGGTTCCTCTTGGATTTCTTATTTGCCTTTGTAAAGCTTTCTGCCCAGCGTGAAGTATTGATAGTTCACATGCCCGGTGGTGAAACCCGTGGCAAATGCTAAGGCTTTGTTCTCACCTCAGTGGACCAATCGACCTTTGTGCTTCTGTTTTCTCTGAAATAAACACCCACGAGTCTTCAGCCAATGGAGTTGTAAAAGTCCAGTACGTGTGGAAGAGCTTCACATCACAGTAGTCGCCAGTCCATGCCCATTTTTTGACGTGGACGTGCATCTTCAGACTTCCACCTCTAGGCCTTCCCACAGCTCCAGCCCGTGCTGATCGAATGAACCAGGGGTGGTTCAGTGAGTGCAGCTCCCCCCCTGCCTTTCGCCAGCTGGTAGGCCCGTTTAGTGTGTGTCAGTGGACAGGTGTCTCCTTTCCTACATAAGCCTTTTTTTAGTGAATTATCTTATATCTCCTCACCACACCTCACAAGCTGTTCCATCTGCTGAAAAGCAGGTAATGGAGAGAGTAGGTATCAAACTAATTTAAAATAGAATAATAATGAGGGGAGATAAATAAACCTTGGGGGGATAGTGTCATTTCCTTTTTCTTCCCTTTACCTCAACCTTTAAAATGATATCTTACTTATAATCAAGTGCTTGTAATGATGTTAGATTGCCAGTGATGGGTGAATGAGTGAGTGAGTGTGTGCATGTTGGGAACTACATAGAATTCAGATTTAGGGAAGAGACGCAGAAGAATTATGTTTTGGAATGTACTCTAAACCGTGACATGGTGGTGGTATTAAATATAGCCATAGTGGATAGAAACCTTATTTACATCGTTAAATCCAGTGGGGAGTTAGGGTGTGGTCCACCACTGTCTTAGAGGGTTCGCAGGAATAGATATGTTTATTTCTAAACACAAAGATATAAATATATGCTTCATATACATAGCAAAAATTTTTTTTGAGAAGAGGATGAGGAGGTCACATGTGACATTTGTAGCTCATGTTCCAAAATAACATGAGCTGGAGAACATTCCATGCCGACGTTTCCTGAAGAGTGAGTTCTGGAACGACAAGATAAGCAGGCTGCATGCAAGACAGGGTGCCGAGTCCTGTAGCTGCTGCTCATGTTTTCTTCTGCTGTTTTTAAGACCTGTCAGGGGTTCTTACTGGGGTTTGTTCATTCTTGCGCCAGAAGAGAGAGTGTTGGTAAAGGGCAGGTTTATATTCTGACATATCACGGAGAAAGGATAGGTGCTTGGGAGCAGATGTCGTGGAGTGAATTGGTGGTGGTCTTGGCTGGTATCGGGCAGCTGTTTTTTTTCCATAGCATCTAAAAATAAGCTCTTTTCTTCATCCTTTCATCAGAAGGAGATTAGGTATGACTATTCAGTAAAAGGCTGAATTAAGAAAGGCTTGGAAGTCAAGATCCTTCTGACATTCGAAGCATCTCCCTCTGTGGTTGTTCTGGAGCAAGTTTTTCTTCTGCCCTGTCAAGGAAGCCAGTCTGGTTCCTGTCCTCTCACTGACCTGTTCCTAGAATGTCAGCAGGGTGACTCACGTTCCCAACATCCTGTCCTTGTTCTGGAGAAATGGAACTGTTTGCCTTTGGGTAACACAGAGCTTACCTGTGTGGAAAATTGCTCAAATAAGCGTTGCTCTGACTCACAGTTTTCCTTAAGTGATTTTTTTTTAAATGAAAGCGCTGGGTTTTCTTTTGCCTACTGTGTGTGCCAGATGGTTGAGAATTCGAGATCTTTAGACATGGAAAGGAATTTGGTCCAGCTGCTTTTTACAGTTCTAAAAACAAAGGTCCAGTTGAAGTGAAGTGATCTGAGACCCCAAACCTACTCAGTGATAATCAGGACTAACTAGAAGTACTGAGTCGCCTGGTTCCTGGTTCTGTGGGCTTGATTTTGTGGTTTGTACTGGGATATGCAATTTGGCTGGCTAATAAGTTCTGTATAGAATGGTATTGATAACAGTGGATGTCTAAGACTACAGATAACATAATAAAATATTTAAGAATAGATGATATCATATATTAAGTTGTTAGAGCCAAGGGTATGCAGAAGGGTAAGACTCGTTCTGAGAATCATTCTGTCCCGGTTTAGCCTCATGACAGATTTTGGGCAAGTCATCTCTTAGGATTTGACTTAGAAGGGGCCTGGATTTGACTATTCTGTCATGTCAAACACTGAAATTTTATTATTTCATATTTGTATCAGTGCATGTTGAACATCTTTCCCGCAAGGGTACAGAATGTCTACAATGCGGGCAAGTCTGTATTCTTTAATTCCAGTATTGTAGCACACAGGTTTCATGTTATCTATGTGACTCTTGTTCTTCTTGTCAAGGAGGGGGCTACCTCAGTTTCTGAAGTTGTCTGCTGTGTTCCTTCGCCTTCTGAGTGAGGAGAGAGAGTAAGCTTGCTACTGGGCAAACACTATACCTCTGTTAGATTAGAGACTTAGTGTTGAATTCAAAGAAGAACCATGGGAGGAGGAGAAAGGCACTTAGTGTGTGGGAGTTATGGACCCGTCATTACATTTATCCTTTCAGGTGTCTTAAATGCTGTGGTTGAAGATATTTGCAAGTTCCATAAAAATGGCAGTCTCAATTCCTTCTACAGCCTTCACGTCTTTTAGGTTCTGACTTTCATGATGGTAGTATAATTTTTGTCTGCATGGTATTAGAAATCGAATCACTGCTTTTGCCATTATTAACTCCATTTTACGGATGAGAAACCTATGTCTTAGAACATAGGTAAGTTGCTCTAAATCATATAACTGGCCCAGGTGGGATCTCAGACCCAAGTCTTTCTGACTTCAGCGTTTGTGCTCTTAACCATGTTACCTTGCATGCGCCGCACACGTGCTGCCTCATTTACGTGCTGCCTCATTTTACGTCTGAGATGTTTCCTTTCCCTTATTTTCTTACTGATTGGAAGGTCATTGTTTGCTTTTTTTCCCCCCAATTACTCTGTAGGGTGTGGCATAAGACCATAATAGAAACATTTTTGTTACTGATTTAAAAGTAGCAAATGTGATGAACTTGAAAGGAGAAAAAATCCGCAGAATCTTCTGAGCCCCTCCGGCTTGTATTTATAATTCCCGGTAGGGCCTCTCTTCAGGGAGTTGGACTGGGCTTGTGTGGCCCTAGAACTTTGTAACGTTGGGCAAAAAATACTAACTTTTCTAAGCATCAGTTTCCTCACTGGGCTGTTGTGATACTAGAAATAGAGGACATTAAATGCGTTGCAGTGCTCAGCACATCATAGGTGATTATACTGATGGTTAATAAAAACCTAAAATGCTTCTTTCATTTTCTCTCTTCTTCCCTCCTAAAGACAGAACATGTCATTTTCCTTAAATGCCTGCTGCTCTTAAGGAAATCTGTGTAACAGGATGAATGAACCATCCGTGGACTAAAGGATAAATGTTATCAGATTCCCCCCTTTTTTTTTTTTTTTGATGCCCTTTTCCTTTCTCCCTCCGCCCCCTCCAAGTCTATTCAGGAAAAAAGACTTCATGCAGCCCTAGGCACTGCGGAGAGTTAGCCCAGCTCTGCATGCTGACTCCCCTCAGGGCCTCTCATCTGGGGGTGTGTGGTAACTAGTCTCTCGTCTTCATGTCTTCCTTCCTCCCTCACAATTCTCTGTTCAGTTGAAAAAGTCCCCAAAGCGTTTCTTCTGCTGAATTGTGACCCAGCAGCAAGAGAGTGGCCTCTGCACTGAATGGAGAGGACCCTCTGTTTCTCCCCTTGTTTTCAGCACATGGGTCTAGAATTTTTATCTGGGAACAGGGGTCGGAAAGTTTTTTTGGGTAAGCAGATTAGGGTTGCTCTAACTCTGAATGAGGTACATATTTGAAAATTACTTGACAAAGAGCCTTGGGTTACCTTCTGCTTGTAGAAAATTGAAATATAGTAAACAGTTATGATAGGTTATTTATAATATGTAGCACTTAGGTCTTTTTTTTTTTTAGCACTTTAAACAGTAAGTTTACCAAGTATTCATAATAGACTAATGTTTTCTGTGTCTTTGTTATATTGTGCTTCTTTGGATAAATGAGAAAACTTTGCCAGTTGGTTTATAAAATGGTCATGAATTTAGTTTCTGGAAAGTGAGCATTGCAATGGTAGTATCCGGAGCTTCACCTTGATTGGTAAACTGCTGGCTTAGCATTGTTGTCCTGTTTGTTTTCTCAAGCTGTAGACTCGCATCAGTCAGCAATCAAATGAAATTCAGCAATTGTGAGTTTTGTGTTTTCCTGGAAGTGGTTAGTTCTGACTGCCAGACCTGGGTGAAATGATTGCTGTGCATTGATATTTAAAGGTAATCCGTAGTATATGCTTTCTTTAAAAAAAAAAAATCTTCACTTGAGGGCGTGTTTATTGGTTTTTTTTTTTTAGGGAAAGAAACATTGGTATGAGAGAGAAACATTGATTGGTTTCCTCCCATATGTGCCCCAACCAGGGTCTGAATCTACCACCTGAGGGGGAGTCAAATCCACAGCCTTTCTGGTGTACAGGACGGTGTCCCAGCCAACTGAGGCACCTGGCTAGAGTCTTCGTATCTGCTTAAAAAAAAACTGGAAGTTTGCTAGTTAAGAGAAGAAGAGTTTGCAGTTAACTTCATAAAGTTCCCAGGCTTTTGAAGTCCTAAGTTGAGCCTTTGAAGGAATACTGGGAGGTCCTTTCTTTTGCCTTCATTTATGCTGGGTTGGCCAAAAAGTCCCTATGTTTTTTTTTCTGTAAAATGAAACACATTTTTCATTTTTACTAAAACTTTATTGATTTGGATTTTTCAGTATGTTGGCCATTCTTGCTATTGGCTTTTAGTGGATACAAGCCAGGAATGCTGCTAAACATCTTCCAATGCATAAAACAGCCCCATAGCAAGGAATTATTTTTGGCCAGAATGTCAATAGTACCAAGAAACTTCGCAAACCACATTTGACATGTTCTATCAGTCACAACACCATCTCCATATACTGCACAAATCTTTTTTTGTGTTTTAGTTGTGTTTTTACCTTTCTTGAAATAGTAAAGCATAATATGCTGAAAATGTGGTGTACTTTCTTCCACCTTCAATATTAAAATACCTGCATAAAAATTCACCAATTTTTATAAGTTTTTTTTAAATGCACACTGATATGACAGCTGTCACAATACCATCTAACAATTTTTTCAAATGAAGTTAAAGACAACTAAGTACTACTAGAGCCATCGTATGGAAAAAAAAACAAATGAACTTTTTGGCCAGCCCAATATAACAAGATACTAAGGTGCTCCAAGGAAGTCAGAATATGATTATACCAAATCATTAGCGTTTTTTTGTCCAAGTCCAGCTGTCATACACGAGGCTTAAAGTCCCTCTCTGAAGATGATTAGGAAACTGACGTTATTGTAAAGGTGATATAATACAACTTATTTATTAATTGTTTTATATATGGCAGTGTTTTTGTGAGCAAGGAAGTAGAGAATGGAAGTGTAGTCATGGTCCCTATCACCGGCTAACCTGGGGTCTGAGAGTATTTTTAGAAGCTTGAAAAAGAGGTGAAGAGCAGGGAGCAGTTTTCCTACCTATGAAGGAAATTAAGGAAAGGAGTGAGATGGAGGTCATGGGCAAGGCAGCCGGTGGAGGTGGAGGGTTTTGTGGTCTGTGGGGCATGACTGAGAGAGAGGGTCGGCCGAGGCTGGCTCTGCTAACAGTGCCTCTGGGTGCCGGGAGACACGGTGATCCAGACCTGGTTTATGACTGTGCTGCTGATGACACTGATGCTTAATTGAGGACTTAGCATGACCAAGCACTTTATATCCTTTCCCACATTAATCCTCACAGTGATCATTTTCAGATGGTAGTTTAGAGGATTAAATAATTTGCTCAGGTTTGTACAGTAAGCACTGGAGCTGGGATTTGACACCATGATGCAACATTATACCTTCTAGATGAAGTCAGACTTATTAAAAATAAAGAATAATGGGGCCAGAGAAATATTTCAAAGACAGAAGTCACAAGGTTTAGTAACAGATTAGGTATGTGAACTTTAGGCAAAATTACAATCCTGAGAAAAATTCTCAGAAATTCTGAGAAAAAGCAAGATGATAGTGCTGGTGAATGCGGGTAGGAAGAAAAACAGCAAGGCTCTGATTGGGTCGTGTTTGTGGACTCCTCTTCCTAGAAAATAGCCAATAGCATTTTGTCAGCGTGAATTTCATCTTTGAGAAAACAGCTGTCAACATGGAACACAGGTTGTGAACACAGTGCTTTTGTCCCAAACTCTTGTCACATAGGGCTGTTGACTCTAGCAGACCTATACTCATTCCCCGTGGAGCCACATCCACACATCATACTACCGTCTTGTCCTCTGATTGGCTCATGACAGGACTGGTGTCCCATTGCAAGAGTACAGTGATAGGCACTGATCCCGCGAGATCCTCCCTGGGAAGGACTCCATGTATTCTGACTACTCCAGATTAGCCCTTTAGAGCCACAAGGAGAGTGAACTCTTGTTTGAGTTAACACTCAGTGGATGTAGCATTCTGATAGTGATTGTGCTGAAGCCCTAAGACTCTTAGGCCTGACCCAGCAATGTGTGGCTGATAAGATTTCTCACTGACTCAGGAGGAATGCTGGCTAAATCTTAGGGGTTGTGACTTCAATAGATCTGTCAAGGCCCAAGCCTGTTTGGCCACCAACGCTTCTCCCCCATCTCTGTCCGTGAATGCTTTTTTGGATTCACTGTGAATCATTAAGGTATTTAATTCCCTTCATGCAAAATTCTTATTTTTCTAGGTGAAAAAGTGAACTTCCTCAGTGAAAAATTGACTTGATTGAAAGAAGCCTGTCCTTATGAGAGAGTAGTAACATTGTGAGCAGTGTGGCCTTAGGGGCAGCTGGCTGGCTGTCCAGAGGTATAGTTGTGTCTTCTGCCCCAAATCCTTTCCTCCACATGCTTGCTACAGAATCATCAAATGTACTGGTAGCTGCTGGTTAGCTCTAGTTAAAGAAGGAAAAGATGCCACCCCCCGCAAACTCTATGATAGTCTCTGTATTACACAGAGAAACACTCCCTCTACAGGAAACATTTTCCTTTCCCTGTCTCCTCACCTCCAGCAAAAATTTCCCGTTAGGAAAAACATTTGAAGCCACTGATTATATTTCATAAGAGATAGTTGATCGAATAAGCTGTCCTAGAAGAATTAGGTATAGGCAAGTGAGTTTTTGTTATGAGTTGAGGAAAGAGTGAAATTCTGGGAAGAGAAAGTGAAATGCTCTGTTAAAAGCTTGAACAAATAGTGGGCATAATTGGTTGAGTATTTGGGTGTGAATGTGTCAGTGAAGTGGCATTTTACATGCGGCTAGTGGGAAGAAGAATGTTGGAAGAATGGTAGATATTTGCTCAAGACAAATATACCACTTCCTTCAAGAATTTGCCTGTAAACCTCCTTTGCTGATATTACCTGTTTATTTCATTGACAAGATTCTTCTGGAGAGAGAATGTGTCTGTGAAGACAGTCCTAAACCCACTCCCTCTGCCTTCCTAAGAGGCCCTCTTTATGGGTAACCTACTTGGGGCTAGTAAAGGGCCAGCCATTTTTTCTCCATTACCTGAAGTAGGGTTATAGCCTAGCTCATGTGCTGGGGCCCAGTCGTTTGTTCCCTCTGGGCTTCATGTTGTCCCTGTCTCCAACTTTACCTCCATCTCACTCACATTAAATCTCAGCAAATTCCTGGCACTCTCAACAATATATTTTACTTGAATGACTCCTGTGTGACCAAACTCTTCGGGAGCTGAACACATGGTGGTGGGTACCCTTTTATTTGATGTCATAAGATAACCTTTGTCCCCTTTGGACTTGGAGCTTTCAATTGAGCTTATAGCTAATTCTCCAATGAATGTTTCAAGTGAGCAGGGTGTGCGTCAGCCCTAGTGTCGGGCTTTTGTGGTCAGGAGACATGACCCCATTATGGTGGCCCCACAGCTGAGACCATAAAAGCATCCCAAGTGTCATTTGGGAGTCAAACACCGGGGCTCATGGTCGTGTGTGTGTGTATATGTGTGTGTGTGTGTGTGTGTGTGTGTGTGTGTGTGTGTAGTGGAGGGAAGTGGTTAATCTCCTTCTTTCTAAGATTTTGAACCTAGTGATTCCTCATCAGCTTGAATGCTGACGATAGACTTCCAATTCCTTAACCGTGTTTTCGCTCATTAAATTCTTTCTTCTTTGTTTAACCTGTGGAAATGAGACTGGTTGTTGCTGTTTTGTATTGTCTTTGAGCTCATGGCAGGTGGCATTTGGAGCCCTGTGAAGGCTGTCCTTGTGAATTGTTTTCATAAGCTAAATAAGGCACAAAGAATACCACAAGACAGACTTTCCTCAGAGTAGAAGAAAAAAGGAGGATAGACAGTTTGCACTTGGCGTGTGATTCTTGTTGGCGTGCCCTTTCTGACTGTCTTTTCTTCCCTTCAATCTTACGTTTCTTCTTACCTGCCTTTTCTCCATACGGGTTATATATACATTAGTTTTTTAAAAATTAGGAACAAAATTTATGCCAGTCTTCTGTTGAATTGATTTTAATTTTAACTTTTTCCTAGACTGACTTATTTTTAGAGCCCCTATTAATAAAAGACATCTGTCTTTCAAAGACAATGAAATTCATATGGGATAGGAGAGATAGAAAAGAATGTTCAGTTGTAGCCTGATATGTATTCATTCTGTGGCTAGATGGTTAGGTATTTAAAGATACTTAATCTCTTATCAAGAAGCAACAATTTTATAACGGCATTTCTGACAGATTCAGTGTTGGCGAATATCAAAAGAATTAAAGGCTGTCATTGGAAATTTTAAGCCTGTCCATTTCCTTCTTCCATGTTCATTTCCTCCATCGCTTTCCTTTCTCTTCCTCATTTCTGTAACTTCTCCACGATAACTTAAGTGTTGATGTGTTTCTATTCCCGTTTTGTTTCTCCTTATTTCTTTCTGTGCAGAATGCAGGGCAGCCCTTGACTGGACTTGGTAATGGCATTGAGGTTGTTTTTATCTGCAGGGAAGAGACAGGCAATAGTCTTCCTAGTATGTCATTATCCACAGGCGAGGAATGCCTTTGCATCTCCTCTAAGACAAAAAGGAAACAAAACCAAAAAAATGGAGAGAACTTTGGTAGAGAAAAATGGAGAAATTGGGATAGACCAAAGCCTGAAGTTACCAAAAGCACTTCCTTAGCTAGTATCTGTATTAAAGAAAAATCCACCTCTTAGAAGTGAAGAAATTTATCTGTTAAGAAGACAATCAGAGGTAACCTGCAATGGCAGTTTTTTTTCATATCCCAACCAAGTAATTGTTTCTATCCCCGTTAGTTTGATCCATATGAACTTGCTGTTGTTATAGGTCAAAAATAGTTGAATGGCAGTCATTTCATATGGTTTAACCCAGTAAATCTAATGCAGAAATGGAGACACAGGGAGGTTAATCAGCTAACCCCGCCCCCCATTCTGTCCTTGAACCCAGTAGGCAGAGAACTGAGACAAAGCTTCCCTCCCTCCCTTCCTCTCTATTTTATCAAGTTAACAGATATAAAGGAATAAAGGATATCTTTGTAGGAGGGACTGTCTGGAAGTCAAGGTGACTGATATTTTGGGGCAAGAGCAGGCAGCAACTGAAACCCTACCTCTCAACACTAGGACAATAATTACACCAGATTTTGAGACAAGGGTACAATAGAGCCAGCCTCTGCAGAAATGAGTGTATCTAGTCACTGGCCATTTTGTTTGATTGTCTGAGGCACATTGTGTTGTCCTCAAGGAGCATGGATTGTACTGTTTTTCATTGCTACTGTTTTTCATTGCATTCCTGACATGCTTAAAAAAGGCTGCTACAATCTACCGAAGCTGATTGATGCCGGGAAAGTTTGCTGCCTCTGACAATAGCCTTTGTGCATGAAACACTCCATTGATACTCTTAGAACTCATTACTGCTAACCAAACAGTAGTGGTTTTATTACTGTTCTAATGGAGCCTGGTACTTGGAGGCTGGGTCTTGAGGGGGGGTGGGGGAGGGTGGGGCAAGGAATGTGGGATGGAAAAAAGGATCTGTTTTCATGATTAGTGGTGTCCCTCAGTGAGGTTGTCAGGCATTTTCCAGTAAAACAATGCGATAATCTAGATACAGTGTAGGGATTAATATGCACATGCAAGGATGCACTAAATGAATTATTCCTAGCAGGGAGGAACAGGGCTTTCTCAATGAAGAATCAGCAAGACAGCAGTTTGCTATGGCTTTTTCTCATAAAGTGATTTGCTTTCCTAACAGTGCATGCAGGCGAACAAATGAGTTGTGAAAGATAGGGACAGAGATGCACACGGGACCCTTCCAGACTTGGCAGCTCCTCATTATGGGCACGAAGACAGACCCAAGTGATGGCTTCCACCCTTTTTCATGTTCGTTGTAATGTACTGGCGTCTTTCCCTCCTTTCCTCCCTCCCTAGGCTTTTATCTGCTCTTTTAATGGAGCTGTTCATCCATTTACCTTTTATGTGATTACTGATGTATTGTGTTTTTATCTACCATTTTACAACTTGTTTTCAATTTGACCTGCCTGTTTTATGTTCTTCTCCTTCTCGACTTCTTTTGGGTTAAGCAAAAAGTCATTCCATTTTTCCTGTTTATTGACTTGTTAATTCTTTTACTCTTCTCTTAGTGGTTATCCCAGAGACTACAGGGCACATCCCTGACTTAGAGTCTAATGAAGACTCTTCCTTTTACTTCTTTGCTTTTGAAAAAGTTCAGGTTCTTAACCCCAGTGGCAGTGGAATGATTTTGTCCTTATTTCCTGCTTAAGTCCGTCTCACATTCTTATTTACTGAAATTGCTTGTACATTTCAACAAAGCTATTGCCCAGTTCACTTGCCCTCAGAGATGCTGCAGTCAGAAGTGGACGTCCCCTACTGCATAGAAAATATAGTCAGTAATATTGCAATAGCTATGTATGGTGCCAGGTGGGTACCAGAAGTATCAGGGAGAACACTTTGTAAAGTCTATGATTGTCTAACCACTGTGCTGTACTCCTGAAACTAATACAAAATAATGTTCAATGTAAACTGTAATAGGGAAAAAAAAAAAGAAGAAGTGGACATCTGCACTGCTGAGTTGTTGACTCTAAAATAAAATACGGAAACTTTGTAGTATCCCCCTGAGCCTGTCAGCTTTTCCCCAGCAAGGGCTTTCCTATCCACAGTGCCACAAGATTTGACTCACAGTGGGCTGTCAGTTGGGGTTTGAATGACAACCAGATGCCAGGCCTTAGAGTTGGGGGGGTGGGGGGTGGGGGGGAGGGGAGGGCAACTTGGAGGATTTTAGCCCATATTGGCAAGCTCCAATCTTTAAAACTACCGGCTTCTACCAGTCTCTACTAGTTGTTTCAGGTGAATCAGGGTTGTTCTGTACTTCTTATCTCTAAAGTTACTCTGCTTAACGGCATATGCCCTCGTTAACTTTCAGCCATGCTCACTCCCTGGTTGCTATTTGTAATGCTTTTACACTAACTTAATAAAGTTATAGAGCCCCTGAGTATCTAGTAACCACAATTGTATTTCAGGGGATGTGAGCAGTATGAGTGGAAATAATGTATGGAAATATCCTTGAGTTTGTCTTTGAGTTGTTGAACTTTGTGTGCCTGAAGTAGATAAAATAGGATAAAACCCCAGTACGAAATATCTTAACACAGAGTCAGCTATGACCTAGGTCACTAATATTTAGGTCATTTTAAGCCGTGATGAAGGGAAGCTTCATCCCTTCAGCAGAGGAATGAACCTTGTTTCCCAGTGGCAGCGTTATGTCAGTTCTGTTTTGTCATTTTTTTAAAATAACCTCGGAGAGTTCCCATGTTAATGGGAACATGCACTTCTCAGTGACGGAGGAGCTTTTCAGATCATTCGGGCTCTTTGTTTGACGCTGACATATCTGTGACAAACCAGGTCAGATTTGTCAAGACCCAGCTCCAGTTCTGTCGACTTCGAGTTCCTGTGGATAAGCTGTATCGCCTGTCCTATCCGTGCAGTAGGGGTAATAACACTGAGCTTATTTCACAGGTTTGTTGTAGGGCTAAATTTGTATATTGGTTTCTAAAAGTGTTTTTGAAACTGTGAGTCATTCTTTAAATGTGATTAGTACATTCTATTCACTCTCACTAGGTGTTTTCTGTTTGGGCAACTTAGAATACAGGCACACCTCAGGCAGAGCTTGCTAACACATTTATTTTTGAGGTGGGTAGTCGAAGGTTGAAACCACTAGCTAATACTGAGTTCAAGAGAATCTTTTCCCCACTCTTAACTATGCTCTCCTTGATACCTACTCCAGGGACAGTAAGTTCGTTCAGTTGAGTCAGTTGGGGGCTCTGTGGTATGTGGAAGTCAGAGGGGAGAGAGTGCTGCCTTTAAGTGTTGTCGACTTTCTGAGAACAGTTTTCTAAAGATAAATTAGTAAGAAGTTATTGCCTTAAACCAAAGGCACCTGTTGCTATGAACCGACTCTTCAGGGGGATATTTACCACAGCTTCTTCTGCCCGATTGACTGTGGTCACCAGGGGCAGCAATAGCAATGGTCTTTATGCAGACAAGCACAAGACCTGAATTCAGATGCCCCTTCCTAGGGCTGCCAACCGATCTGAAGTGTGGTGTGCAGCAAATAGATGCTCAGCTTCGCTGGGTTTTGGGAAAGCCATGTTTATTGGAGCAGCTGCTAAGCACGGATGGAGGAAGGTGTTTCAAATTTTCAAAAGTACTACATGACAGACTAGTAGTGGAGGGATAGCTGTATAGAGATCCTGCTCGGTACCCAGGGACACTACTGAAACCATCTCCTAAACTGTAGGAGCAAAGGCAGAGCTGTTCTATTGTCAGGTTACCTGTGAGAGCTGGGGGAGGATGGTGGAGGATAAAAGGACATCTCTTGGGACAGAGTAGGGGGCTTGGTAGTTACCGTATTTCTGAAATTGAATTCGAGGAGTGATGGCTCACTTCTTTTCTCAAGGCAAGCTCAGTAGATGGTGACAGTAACCAGCAGACAGTGACTAGTATTTAGTCTTCAACTCTCATGAAGAATGAACCCATTTGCTAATTTGTATATGAAACTACACCTTTATTCAGCCCTCACAGTAGAAGATTGGCAAAGCTTCCATCAAATCCCATAGTTTCTTTTAAAAATGTTATTTATTTATTTATTTGTGGTTGTTAAATATTTTTTAATGATTTTTATTGTAATTTTTCCATTACTATTTAGTCCTCTTATGTCTGCCTCCCCCGACAACCACCACACTGTTGTACATGTCCCTGAGTCCTTTTTCCTTTTTGCTCAATCCTTCTATCCCCTGCACCACCCCCACTCCACTTAGCTGTCATCTTGCTATCTGTGAATCTGCCCTATTTTGCTTCTTAGTTCAGTTTGTTCATTAGATTCCACATGTGAGTGCGATCATATGGTATTTGTCTTTCTCCAACTGGCTTATTTCACTTAGTATAATGTTCTCCAGCTCCACTGATAATTGTCGCAAAGGGTAAAACTTTGTTCTTTTTTTTACATCTGAGTTGTATTCCATTGTGTCAAGGTCCCATAGTTGTTTTACCCACTCATCTATGAATGGACATTTGGGCTGCTTCCATAGCTTGGCAATTGCAAATAATGCTGCAGCGAATCAGGGGTGCTTATGTTCTTTTGAATTAGTGTTTTGGGTTCCTTTGGATATATTCCCGGAAGTGGGATTACTGGGTCAAAAGGCAGATCCATTTTTAATTTTTTGAGGTTTCTCCATTCTGCTTTCCACAGTGGCTGCTCCAATCTGCATTCCTACCAACAGTGCAAAAGGGTTCCCTTTTCTCCACATCCTTACCAGCACTTGTTGTTAGTTGATTTATTGATGATAGCCATTCTGACAGGTATGAGATGGTTTCTTATTGTGCTTTTAATGATCAGTTCTCTGATGATTAGTGATGTTGAACATCCTTTCATATGTCTATTGGCCATTTGTATGTCCTCCTTGGAGAAGTGTCTATTCAGGCCCTTTATCCATTTCTTAATTGGGTTGTTTGTTTTTCTTGGTGCTTAATTTTGTAAGTACTTTATACATGTTAGATATTAATCCCTTACCAGATGTATCAGGGAATTTGTTCTCCCCTTCTTTGGGTTATCTTTTTATTTTGTTGATGTTTTCCTTTGCTATGTAAAAAACTTTAGTTTGATGTAGTCCCATTTGTTTATTTTTTCTTTAGGTTCCCTTGCCTGGGGAGATATATTTGATAATATTGCTATGAGTAATATCTGAGATTTTGCTGCCTATGTTTACTATTATGATTTTTATGGTTTTGGGACTAACATTTAAATAGTTAATCAGTTTCAAATTTATTCTTCGGTGTGGTGTAAGAAGGTGGTCTAGTTTAATTTTTCTTCATGTATCTGTCCAATTTTCTCAACACTGTTTATTTGATAAACTTTATTGAAAGCCCATTGTATGTGCTTGATTCTTCTGTTGATTATTAATTGACCTTAAAGGTGTGGGTTTATTTCTGGGCTCTCTATTATGTTCCATTGATCTATGTATCTTTCTTAAGCTAGTATTACGGTGTTTTGATTACTGTGGCCTTATAGTTTGATATTAGGTAGCATGATTCCTCCAATTTTGTTTTTCTTTCTCAGGATTGCTGTTGCTCTGCAGGGCCTTTTGTGGTTCCATGTACATTTTTGAAATATTTGTTCTAGTTCTGTGAAATACGACATTGGAATCTTGAGAGGAATTGCATTGAATCTGTAGATTGCTTTGGGTATTGTGGACATTTTAATGATGTTAATTCTTCCTATCCGTGAACACGGTATGTGTTTCTACTTATTTCTGTCTTTTTCTATTTCTTTCTTCAGTGTCTTATAATTTTCCAAATA
>PVKM010029524.1:0-17732 GCA_004027735.1 Carollia perspicillata | reverse complement strand
AAGGTTGGTACAATATCCACAGATCAATAAACACGATACACCACATACACAAAATGAAGGATAGAAACCACGTGATCATATCAGTTGATGCAGAAAAGGCACCTGATAAAGTATACCACCCATCTGTGATAAAAACTCTCAGCACAGTGGGAATGGAGGGAACATACCTCAACATAATAAAGGTCACGTAGACAATCCCACTGCCAGCATCATACTCAATGGGTGAAAACTACAAGTGTTTCCCTTAAGATCAGGAACGAGACAGGCATGTCTGCTTTCACCTCTCTTATTCAACAGAGTACTGGAAGTCCTAGCCACAGCAATCAGACAAGAAGAAGAAATAAAAGGCATCTGAATTAGAAAGGAAGAAGTAAAATTGCTGTTATTTGCAGATGACACGATCCTTTTTTGGTGGAACCCTAAGACACTGAAGAAAGAAACTGAAAAAGACACAAATAAGTGGAAGCATATACTGTCTTCATGAACAGGAAAAATTAACATCATTAAGATGTCCATACTACCCAAAGCAATCTATAGATTCAACACAATTCCTATCAAGATCCCAATGGTGTATTTCACAGAACTAGAACAAATATTCCAAAAATTAATATGGAACGAAAGACTCCAAATACCAACAGCAATCTTGAGAAAAAAGAACAAAGTTGGAGAAATCATGCTACCTGATATCAAGTGATACTACAAAGCCATAGTAATCAAAACAGCAGTAGTGGCATAAAAAGACATTCAGGTCAGTGGAACAGAATAGAGAAAAAAATGCACACCTTTATAGTCCATTAATATTTGATAAAGGGGGCAGAAACATACAATGAAGTAAAGATAGTCTATTCAATAAATCGCGTTGGGAATGTTGGACAGGTATGTGCAAAAAAATGAAACCAGACCATCTTCTTACACCACATTCAAGAATAAACTCAAAGGAGAGTAAATTCTTAAATGATAGATTCATAACTATAAAAATCCTAAAAGGAAAGATAAACAGTAAAACAGCAATGTTTTTTCCGATATGTCTCCTCGGGCAAGGCAAACAAAAAAAATACACAAACGAGACTGCATCACACTACAAAGTTTGTGCACAGCAAAGGGAACCATCAACAAAATGCAAGACAGCTCACTGAGTGGGAGAAGATGTTCGCTGATACATCTGATAAAGGATTAATATCCAAAGTTTATAAAGAACTTGGAAAACTCAACACCAAAAACCCAAATAATCCAATTTAAAAACGTGAGCAAAGGGCCTGAATAGACATTTCTCCCAAGAGGACACACAGTTGGCCAACAGACCTATAAAAAGATGCTCGCCATCACCAAACATCAGAGAAAGGCAAAGTAAAACCACAATGTGTTATCATCTCACACCCGTCAGAATGGCTGTCATCAATAAATCAATAAATAACAAGTGTTGGTGAGAATGCGGAAAAAAGAGAACCCTGTTGAACTAACTGTATGAATGCAGCCATTGTGGAAAGCAGTATGGAGTTACTTCCTTTATTTGATTATTTTTGTCCACTTAATTATATATATATATATATATTTTTTTGGTGTTCAAATACAGTTGTTCCCATTTTCTCCCCCATTACTCCCAGTAAGAGGGAGAAAATGGTAAAGCAAATGCGGTAAAGGGTATGAAGACGGTCTTTGTATTGTCCTTATAATTTTTCTGTAAACTTGAAATTACTTCAAAATAAAAAATTAACAAATGATAAAGTATATTCTTCACATTCCAATTATATTCCCTCATGTTTGTGTGTGGTTTCGTAGTCCAAGCATTATTTGTACTTTATTCTTTGCTGAATTTTGTTCTGACATACTTATCACTCCAGCCTACTGAGGCATTTTCATATTGTTTTGTTTCTTATGATATGTTAGAGATCCTTACCAGCTTCACAGTATGCAGAAATTTAGTGACCAAAGTTACAACAGGCCTAGGAAAAAGTAATGCTGTATTTAATATAACTTAACACACGGGTAGCTGATGGTTTTATTTAGAATCAAACACACCAAATCAGTTCATCGTGGGATCTACGATGCCAGCTGATTCCACAAATAAGGTTCTTTCAATCAGCGGCTTTAAATCTCTGGGTATGTGACCACTCAGAAAAACCAGTAACATGGTGGGAATAGGTGATCTCATTGGTAACCTCCCTGAAAATCGCATTCACGACAGAAGCTGGCCACAATACTAATTTCCAAAGAGAGAATTCGGCATTGGGATGACTCTGATTCCTTACGAGGGAATCAAAGTAGAGAAACCTCCAAGTGCCTTTAAGCAGTAAAACCTCTGAGAATTTCCTGGGGCATAAAATCAAATTAGAAATTACAGTACTCACTTCGGGGCAACTACAAATGGACTTTTCTTTGCCAAGGGTCTCTCTCAATCCTGAAGTCTATTCTCTTCCCCATTCTCGGTCTCACTGCAGTTTGCATATAATCTCTGGAGATTACAGTTATCTCCTGTACTCAGTTTTTCTCCTGCTTAGTTCCTGTGCACTAACTTCACAAAAGTCTAAGACTGCCCTCTGGCACAACCACACACCACTCCCTGTAACCTCCTACTTACCCTCCAGTTACAGCCTACTGCATCTTCTCTCCTTTAAAGAGAGTTTATTTAATGGCCTTTAATGGCCATTCCCTCACCTCCCACTCACTCCAGAACTGACTGCAATGTGTAACTTGGCTCAGTCACCTTCCCTGCATTCACTAAGGTCAAAGGGTCTCCTCCTTTAACACAATGACACATTTCATCACCCTCAGCGAAGTGTAAACTCAGAGGACCACTCCCTCCTCCTTGAAGTCCACTCTACCGTGGGCTTTCCTGACACACCCACCCTGGTTCTTCTCTTTCCGCCAGGGCAGTTCTTTCCGTGACCACTAAATGGTGGAGCTACATCGTCTTCTCTTCCAGGTCATCCTCTCCTCTCGCTCTATACTTTCTCCTTGGGAAATTTCATCATGTCTGTGGATTTTTATTTTTTATTTTTAAAGATTTTCTTCACTTATTTTAGAGAGAAGGGAAGAAAGGGAGAAAGATGAGGGAGAGAAACATCTATCTTAAAGAGATATATAGATTGGTTGACTCTTACATGGTCCCCAACTGGGGACCTGGCCCCCAACCCAGGCACGTGTCCTGACCGGGTATTGAACCAGTGACCTCTTGGTTCATAGGCCAGCGCTCAATCCACTGAGACACACCAGCCAGGGCCATGTCTCTGGATTTTTAAAGTCTGACCTACAAATTACAATCTTTAAGTCTAATCCACAAACCCTCAGGTCCAGCCTAACTCTTTCTCCTGAGCCCAGGGAGACTTGATAATACTGTGTGCTGCTGAGGGTGGTAGGCTAGGGCTAATTCACACTATCTTAGAGTAATCTTACTTCTGGGAATATGTCCTATAGAGACTGTATACATGCAAAAGGATGTGTTATACATAAAAGTATGGTGCAGTATTATTTGTAATAGCAAACATAAAATTTCAGTGTCCACCAGTGGGTGCAGTTATTACCAATAATATATACTGCAGAATGCAACCATTAAAATAGAACAGATACACATAAACTCAACCATATGATTCAGCAATTGAGCTTATTTGTATTTACCCAAAGAAGCTGAAAACTTGTATCTACACAAAAACCTGCAAACAAACATTTACCGCAGCTTTATTTATAACTGTCAAAACGTGGAAGCACCCGAGATGTCCTTCAACAGGTGAATGATAAACTGTGGTACGCCCAGACAAGGAACTATTATTCAGTGATGAAAACGAATGATCAAGCTATGAAAAGACACACAGGAACCTTACGTGTACATCACTAAGTGAAAGAAGCCAATCTCAAAAGGCTACATACTCTATGATTCCAACTAGTCATGCGTAAGTACATTCTGGTCAACAAAAACCACATATATGTCGTTGGTCCCCTAAAATTGCACCGAGAAAGTCCTGCCACCCAGTGACCCTGCAGCCATCCCAATGTCGCAGCACAACACATCGCTCACGTGTCTGTGGCAATGCCAGTGTTGACAAACCTACGATGCTGCCGGTCGTGCAAAGTAGAGCACATAGAACTGGGGACAACGTATACTTGATCACGATAATCAATGACTGTAGGGGCCCAACGGCCATAAAGGGTCAAGGAGAGGGTTTCTCACCGCGGGAGTGGTGACAGGAACCTGGTTTCTGGCCTCAAGGCTGTTCTGGGTCCTGACTGTCTCCCAACTGCTGGTTATCTGATTGTTCCCATACTCAAGAAGAAACATAGTCTTGGCATATGCGTCATGTACCAAGGATGTAACTCTTAAGGTCACTCATTGTTCCTTGTTTGTGGCATTGTATTTAAAGGCTCCAGCCGTCGCAATAAACTCGCCTTTTACCACCAGAGTAACTGGCCCTCTCCATTATTCAATCCCTCGCCCTGACTCACGACCCCCCTGCCGCAGCGGGCTGCGGCAAATGACTGCTGTTGGTTTGTGTACTTACTATACTACACTTCTGGTCGTTACTTTAGCGTGCACCCTTTCCACTCACAAAGGAGGCATGCTGTCAAACAGTCCGCCGTGTTACGCTGGCAGCAGCCTCACGTATCTCGTGTTCACTGCCTCTGCTGATCGCATCATGCTATCGTGCGCTTGATTCGATCTCATGTTGTTTGTACAGAAACACACTGTACAGGCTTGGAGCCCGGGAGTGGTAAGGTGGACCACACAGTCTAGGCGTGCAGCGGGCTGACCCATCTCAGTCTGTGTAAGTGCACTCTGTGAAGTTTGCACGTGGCCAAATCGCCTCGGGATGCATTTCTCAGAATGTATTCCATCGTTAAGTGGCACGGGACTGTATGTAGCATTCTGAAACATGCAAAACTAGAGGCAGTAAAAAGATCAGTGGCTGTCAGGAAACTGGGAAGAAAGGAAGGGATAAACAGGTGGATCACAGGGAATTTTTAGGGCAATAAAATTATTCTGTGTGATATAGTGACAGACGCCTGTCAATATACACTTGTCAAACCCATGGAATGTACAACATAAAGAGTGAATCTTCACGTAAACTCCTGACTTTAGTCAATAATAATGTATCAAAATTGACTTATCAATTGAGCAAATACATCTCACTAATGCAAGATGTTAGTAACAGGGAAAATGGGGGGTGGGGGCATATGAGAATGCTCTGTACTTGCCACTCAATTCCTCTGTACACCCACAACTGGGAAAAATAGTCTATTAATAAGAAAAAGAATGAGAGAAGTAAACCCTAGGGGAAGAAACTGGGTGTGGGGTGTACTAAAATGCTCTACATTATCTCTGCATTTTCCTGTAAATCTTCAACTGTTCTAAAATACAGTTTACTTTTAAAAGAATGAGGAAATTTACTAGATAATGATAAAGATTTTCAAGACATCCTAATTTTAATGTAAACAAGTCACAGAATCTTACTTAGAATTTTATTTATATGTAAAATTGTTTAAATATGTGATATAATTTAAAATTGTATGTTATCAAATTAAGTCCTCAGAAATTAAAATACGCATGCACAGAAAAGACCCCAAACCCTTCTGACCACACTTCCACGGCACACACAACCCCCCCAGAGCCAGGGCTGCGAACGTGCTCACAGGTGCTGGGGTGTGTGAGGGGTTTTCACTTTCCACATCAGATTTTTAGTAATAGGCACACGATCCATCATGTTCCTAGTAGAAAAGTTTTTAAATAAGAAGAAGCTGTCTAGGGAGTTCAAGTGCCAGTGAATAAATATGAAGCACCCCGCGCAAGGGGCCCTGTTATGGGCAGCTCGTATCACTGCTGATCTCAGCACAGGCAGCGCTGCTGTTTTTAGCACGGCAAAGAACTCCCCCTTCGGCCGTGACCCTGCGGAGAGGAAAGCAAGTGCTGGAGTTCCCGCTGCCTTTACTGGGGGCCACTGGGGGCCGGAGCTGGGTGGAGCAAACGGAGCAGTCCCTGTCAGGGCCCTGACTCTGCGTTGTCCTGGGCTTATCCCCTGCTTGGGAAGACAGGAGGGAGCTGTGGAGGGCGCTGCTGGGCCCAATCGCCAAGCAGAGCCCCCCAGGCAGTGCCTGGTTGCCGGCCTGGGCCTGCGTCTGCATCTGGGGGTGAAGTCGCCTCTGCAGGCCTGTCTGAGCATCAGCACCACTGGCCGGGGAGGCAGCTGCAGGGAGCTCTGCCAGGTCCTCAGAGAAGACAGTACTGAGCATGGCCACACTCCAGCACCGTGGTTCTTGACCTCAGGGGCACACCAGAATTGCTTGGGAAGCTGCAAGAAATTCTGGTGCGCAGGATACATGGTGGGGCCATCAGTCTCTGGGAGGGGGGCCCACATACAACGATGTAGAAATAGACACCCCTCTTCATGCAGTCAGACAGGCACAGGAGACCTTAAAAAATGCCAGCGCACAAATGTAAGGGGGGCATTATCAATTTCTTGCCATTTTGGCCATAGAACAGTGCTTCAGGACTGAGAACTACTAAAGCCAACAGCAACAGAAGCGGAGAGGCAGCACGGAGCTCCTGTACTGCCACATGCTCACGGCCGCCTTTCACTTGAGCCCCCACTGAAGCTTCAGAGCAGAGTGGCCCTCGGCAGCACCTTCACGACAGAGCAAGTAAGAACGTACAAAAAACCTCGTTTACGTCTCGTACAATCATGTTCTCCATCGCTGTTTTTATTCTAGAACTTAGCAGACTTCCATTTCATTTGACTTGTAATTTGATAAAGTGAATCTGTGGAGAATAAACAACCTAGTACATTAACCATAGATGACAGAGAAAAAGAAAAGGGGGAGAGAGATGGATGGTCCCTTAAAAATCAATTTAAGAACATCAAAACCGCAGGAGGAAGGGCCCGTCACAGTGCTATTATCTATTACAACTGTGCTTTGTTACTGTCACAGCTACACGCTCCGAAAACTTGGCTTTCCTTTATGGATCTTCGAACCACAAACTGGTTGCTGTAATCTCTCTGAAACAGTTCAGATAGTAAGTAATATCAGCGTGACACAAAAAAGCCTTTCATAAAACCTGAATCAGACCCTATCATATCTGATTCTGACCAGGCAGTAAACTAACTTCAGTTCCTCAGTTACTCACTTACTACAGATTAACTACCTGTGACATCTTCGCCTCCTTCACAATACAGTCAGAAATGCACAGCCAAACAAGAGCGATCCTTTACATACTCCTCTCTAGTAAAAAACAGTTCTGTGGAGTTTTTGTTGTTGTTTTTTAATGAAAGCCAGAACTGGAGAGCTTCCAGGAGGATGAGAAAGACCTACTTTTCCCTGCCGCCCCGCCCCCACACCGAAAGCCCCGGACACTTCGCTTCGTGTCGAGACATGAGACACTGAAAGGGAGACGAGAAGGCAGCCCCACGGGTGCTCTGAGACTGGAGGGGGGACACGGCGGTGTGTTCTCTGGGTTTTCCTCCTGGCCACCCTACAAAGCCAAAATACACACACCGAAAAAGAGAGCCACGAAAAGCCTTTCCCTTCCAGTCAAAGGATTAGCAAAGGAGAAGCCTATCAAGAAAGAAAATTTTGTGGCAATAACCTTGAACAATACAAACTGCCACACCTCACCCAATATGAAATAGATAATGTAAATAGCCTTACAATTAGTGAAGACATTAAACTTGCACTTAATTTCCAGACCAGAAATCTGTAGCCCCCAATGGTTTCACTGGATACTTCTACTGAACATTTAACGAAGAATTAACACCAATTCTACACAGTCTCTTTCAGAAAATAAAGGAGGGAACACAAACCAGACAAACACAGTACTAAAAAAGAAAACTACAAACCAGTATCCCTTATAAGCAGGCATGCAAAAACTCTTTACAAATTACTAGCAGAGTTCAGCAGTTGAATTTATTCCAGAGATACAAGAGTGACTCAGTATTTGAAAACCAATCAATGTCATCCACATATTGACAGTATTTATTTATTTGAGAGAGAGAGAGAGATACAAGAAACATTGATTGGTTGCCTCCTGTACATGCCTGACCAGGGCTCAAACCTACAACCTACGTATGTGCCCTGACCAGGAACTGAACCTGCAACCTGCTGGTGCACAGGACAATATTCCAACCAGTTGAGCCACACGGGCCAGGGCTCAGATATTTACAGCTTAGGGAAGAAAACTCACATGATTGCATCAATTGATGCACAAAGCACAAGTGACAAATTCAAAAACCATGTACAATGAAAACTCTCAGAAAAGTAGCAATGGAGGAAATCTACCCCAAACTTGGTCAAAAATAAATGCTTCCCCCTAATACTAGAACCAGCCAAAGATGTCTGCTCTCACCATTTTTATTCAAACGCTGAAAGTGCTGGTCAATACCATATGGCAAGGAAAGAAACAAAAAGGTACACATATTGGAAAAGAATGAAACTGCTCCTGTCACCATGTGACACCATAGTCTATGCAGAAAAGCTCAAGGACTCCACAAAACAAACCGTCCCAAATAACATGTGAGTTCGGCAGAATCAGAGGATACAAGGTCAACACACAACATCAACTGTATTGCAAATCATGTATCTCATAGGGATCAATGTCCAGAATATAAGAGGAACTCCTAAAACTCAACAACAAAAACACCCAATAAGTTGATTAAAAAACAGGCGAAAGACCTGAAGAAACTATATTCTCCAAAGATATACAAACGGCCAATAAGCACATGAAAGGATGCTTCACATCATCAATCACCAGGGAAACGAAAACTTAAACCACAATGAGATACCACTTCGCACCCATTAAAATGGCTACTTTAAAAAAAAATAAGTGTTGGCAAGGATGTGGGGAAACCGGAGTCCTTGCCAACACTTGCCACTTCCTGTCCTTTGGATAACAGCTGTTCAGTGTGGCGCGATGTTTACAGCTCCCTGTGGCGTTGATACACACCCTGACGGCTAATGACGCTGAGCACCTCTCTGGTGCCTGTTAGCCAAATATACGTTTTCTTTGGGAAGATACCCATTCGGATCTTCTACTCCTTTTAAACTGGATTGTTCGGGTTTTTCTGCTACTGAGTTGCATGAGTCCTTTATATGTTTTGGGAATTAACCCCACATTAGATATATGACTTGCAAGTGTTTTCTCCCATCCAGTAGCCTGTCTACCCCCTGCTTCATTAAGGTATAGTTGATAAATAAAAATTCAAAATGTATATACTTAAGGTGTACAATATGACTATTTTGATACAGGCACACATTATGGAATGATTACCACAATCAAGCTAATTAATACATCAATCAAAATGGTGCTTTTTAATGAGAAACCCCCCCCCCCAAACCCCAAACATTTATAAAGACAAAACTCTGGTTGTTCTTTACTGCTTCGTGTGGGGAAGCCTTCCCAACCTGACAGTAAACTTCCTGAGGAGGCCAATCTTCCACTTCCTTGTGCTCACAGGGCCCGGGCCCGCGTTCTCCAACACGGCGGGAAGCGCAGCGCTGGGCAGGCATCCAGTGTCTGTAGTTCGCGGTGCTGACCTCGCTCTGGGACCCTTCAGAGACGAGCATTAGAAGGCCTATCTTCAGAGCTTTTATCAGCTTTCTTGTTAATTAGCTCCAAATGTTTATTACTCAGTGTCTGAATTCTCGATTCAAACCAAACCATTCTTGGATTATTTTCCTTCGTTTCTGAAGGTGATATAAATGTTGAAATTAATCAGGTCATAAATAGCTTCAAGCTGTGCCATGTTGATCCATCTTTAGAACAGGGACGGCACCCAAAGTCTTCATAAACTCTAGTGAATTAACCACAATGAGATGTAAGGAAATGATACTAAAGCAAACAACCCACCATAACACCCTAGGCTTATCTGGAATGAAAGGCTCTGTCTCCTGCCTCACGTCCCAGACTAGTTTATGTCTGCTTCTCCAGAAAGGTCAAGAATTCCAGAATCAAAGACATGGTGTGGAGAATACCCATGCTTCCAGATCTTTCAGTAACTGGCAGAGTTCAACCAATGATGTGTCTGAAGAGAAGAATCTGGGCTCAAACTCGACAGTGAATCCCAGCCAATGGCAACTGCTTGAGGTGAATTTACAGAGAGTCTTCAGACAGCCACGAGCCGCCAGCTGCTCTGCAGCCGCTCCGAAGCCTGGGGTCACTGGTCCCCCACCCCATGTCCGTAATCACCTGAGTGCTTTGACTCCATCATCTTTGGATACTCCTTCCACAGAGCGACCTCCCTGTCTAAGATGATAAACAGAAAGTGCTGAATAAACTCTGCCGTGTTTCTCCTGGTGTATTACTCTCTTGCTTAAGAGGAAAAAGTGTTTTCTTTTAACCTCTTACAGCCATAAGAGGATCTGACATCTTTGCTTTGGTCTTTGTTGGATGCTCCCACCCCTTTCTTGTACTACCAGTCCAGTGGGATGTTCCATGCAGTTCCAGAGCTTCTGCTGGGCTTTCATTAGTTCGCACTGGCTCACGACGGAATCCACTGTGACCCGCTGACTCAGAACTCCCCAAATGACATAATGCTTTTGGGTTTCGTTTCCATTTCATGACACTGCACTGAAATGTCTATGTGGAAGCAAAATGTTTCAACAACGAAGAGATGCAGAGGATGCTATCATTAGAACGTTAAAGCCCCGCTCTCACATTAAAGCAGCAGGCTAACCGGGAACCACATCAGCTGAGACAGAATTTTACCACCGATACCCTGAAGCTCTGGAGAACAGTGGCAGTAGGAGAAACCGTGTTTTGTTCCTGGCCATTCCTGGGACTCCCTCCTGTGGCCCCATCAGCACTGATTCTGACACAAAAATAAAGTCCTTCTCCTGGTGCTCAGCAAATGATTTATTCACAAGTCCCTCAATGAGACTTCCTAAATTAGAGGTTTTTTTTTAAGTTTAAATCTTTAAGAACTCTTCTTATATCCCAAGTATTTCTTCATAATCTTGTTAACAGGGTAGGTCTGGCTAAATAATCGCTGGGGAGAGGGGAAGACCCCAATCCGAGGAACCCCAATCCTGCCAGAGAGGTCCCCTCCCCCCATCCCCAGGGGGAAGAGAAGGGGAGGAAAGAAACCCAAGGTGGTAGGGTGTAGCAGCAGCCAGTGAAAAGCCTGTTTCCCCCGGAGGAAATGGAAGGGGCCGCAGAGGACACTGCTGCCTCAGACAACTGTGAACAAAGCAATGTGGCTGAGCAGGTTGGGAGGGTCACAAAACATAGTAAGGCGACGCCCCGCCCCATGCGATGAGTTGTGCAGACTGACGCACATGGGGGACGTTGCTTAGAACTGACTGACGCTAGTCACTCCCACAGCCCATGGGACTCTGGGGAGAAAATTTAAAACAGAACATGGGCAGAGGCATGCCTCCCGCTCTTCCTCCCTACTCTGAACCCCTGGTTGGGGTGAGGCACCAGAGGGGTCAAAAAACTGGCAGACGCCAGGCCCACTCGGGGCTTTTTGCCTCGCATGGTCAGGAACCAACCTGCAGAGGTGGAGTCCCATGCTGGGACACGTCTCTCTGGGCACCCACCCTTGAGACGCAGCTGCTCTGCACTGCATGGTATGGGCCGGGGCTGGGCCCTTCTCACTGCACGTGTCTGGGACTGGGCCCCTCCTGCTCTTGCGCTGAGGGCAGCACGTGGGAGACATGGGCAGGAACGTGTGCCAGCCTGGGGGCGACAGTAGCCTGGTGCACCAGGCCCCACAAATGACTGTGCGCAGTAACCTGGTAGTACGTCCCCACCAGGGAGAGAGAGGAAGCTGCGCAAGACGAGGGTGACTCTGGAACCCACAGGGTGCAGCCCGGGGAGAGAAAGCCTGAGAGCTGGAGAGAGAGAGAAAGACCCATCAGTGTAGCTGCCCTGGGCTCCAAAAGAACAGATAAGGAATGATGGGGAACTTCTGGGCAGGGCTTGGATTTGTGTTTCTGGGAACAAGGGAATTTCTATGTTCTGCAGAAGAGGTTGGCCTGGAGCAGGGATGCTCCCAGCCCCTTCAAATTTGGTACTCTTTCAGTGAAAAAACCACCTTCCTTCCCCACAAATATCCATGTTACGCTTACGCTGCGGCAGGCAGCAGGACCCAGGCTGCCCAGTTACAACCTTGAACCTGTTACAGGCTTTCTAGGGCAACCACACGAGAGTCCACACAAGAGTACAGAATCAGAGCCCTTTTCAGAGCAATGTGGCTCAGTACTTGTAGTCCAAACATGTCTGTTACATTTTAAAAACCTCAACTATTCCTTTAATGTATTTTTAAAAACAAAATAGTTAAGCATTGCAACTAAAAACAGAGTTGTAAAGCACCATTTTTTAAATCTATACACATCCTCTCCCCTTAAAAACTGCAATATTTTCTTTTTTTAAATCTTCACCTGAGGACACACCTATTGATTTTAGAGAGGGGAATGAAGGGAGGGAGAGAAACATCCATGTGAGAGAGAAACATCAGCCTCTCATACATGCCCTGACCAGGGACCAAACCCATAAGCTTGGCATGTGGCCTGACTGGGAATCATACCCATGACCTTTTGGTTCACAGGACTATGCCCGAACTAACTGAGCCACACCAGCCAGGGCAAAAATCCCAATGTTTTCAACAGTACTTCCGAGTATGCAGCTATGAAAGGAATGGCTGCAGTTTGTAATTTAAAGGCAGGACTATGTTCCCAAAGTAAACTCGGGCACCACCGGCAAATTCAAATAGTGCAAATAAACGAAATGATCCCTTCTGCTTTTTCTAGCATTCTTGAATGCAGTCTTCGTGCTTTGAAAAAACATGTTAGAAAACTCTGTGTTTTACAATGGCAGTATAGTATGGCTGATTAGCTGAACCACAGACTCTGTTCTACCAAAGGGTTCACAATGATGGATTTCACAATAGGGTGCTTTCTAAAAGACATTAAAAATACACTTCAGTCTATCATCACTAGATTCCATGTGAGTTTTATGAAAACATCAGTTTAAAGTACAAGGATTATACAAATTTAGTGAGCTAGTCAAAATATCCTTATTTACATTTAGTCAGAGTATCTAGTCTTCTCCATCCCCATACCTTCCAAGTTCATTAAGCTGAAAAAAAATTTTTTATAATTCAGAGGTTTGAGAAATTAGTTTAAAGGGAAGATCAAAGCACCCGTAAGAGCAATAATTTGCTTCAGACTGATAAATCTGCTTTGGATTCTCCCGTGGCAAGCGAGGAAAACACCGAAGCAAGCGCAAACAGCACTGGCGCTATGAGATGGGCTCTGCTGGGCGCGCATCGCGTTCTTGCACAAGCAGCTGTCAGGCTGCAGTGGCCTTCTCTCCGAAAGCCAGGTCGGTGGGGGAGATCTTTACAAAGAGAACGTAACCGAGACTTCAAGGGGAAACCAGAGCTCAGTTCCTGGCACTAGTTTCAACCTCAGACTCAGGCTCCGGCATCAAACTTCTCTGCTGCGGTCCAGTCAAATACATTATCTCTGCAACTTGACATCGAGAGTTAAAAAAAATTACAACAGAAAAGCACAAATTGTATTTAAATTTTTCCTAGCATACTCCAGTAATGTTCATATTTTTTTTACAAAGCAAGTCTGACTGCACGGTATAAAACCGATGGGCACTGTGTCTCAGTCCTGAGTCTGTCTAAGGTGACAAGCCTATGGGGCCGCATCCTGCTCAACAGTCCACCCCATCTGAAGAACACAGACACTCGGCAGACACAGACAGGTACGTTACAAACAAAACAAAGAGTTGTTTTTAAAACAAGGCATATGACTGCAGAGTTCTCTAAAACATGCATGATAAAACATGCATGACAATATTGTATACCACAGAATTTAATTTTGTTAAGCTTTGGGCAGTTTTCAGTTAAACATCTAGTTAGGGACATGTTCTTTGAAATACTTGATCAATACGCTTATAAAACTAGACCCCAGTAAAATATACAAGTATTAAAATCTTGACAGCAGACCCCTTTATAAAAAGAACATAAAAATCTGTGCTACGGTCCTAGGTTTAGAGCTAATGTAGCAGAGAAGAGAAAAATAATGTCACTTCACCAACTTAAAAGTGACATTTCTTACCCAAAGCCCATATATGTGAATATTCATAAGAATGAAACACAAAATAAAAAACATATGCAAAACTGATATCTTAGTATCACTAGAATTAAGAAATGAAGAGGCCTGTTAGCAACAGACAAGGAAAGCTCAGAAAGGTACAATTATTACTAAATACAGATGGGTTTAGACTTGAACAGTAACTCCTCACTTAAGGTCACTGACAGATTCTTGGAAACTGCAACTTTAAGCCAAAGGACCTATTTCAGAAGCATAGGCTAATGTGGGTGATCTTCAAAATATGACAGTACAGATCTCCATCAACTTCAAAGATCTTTAGAGTTACGTACGCATCAATGACACATCTTAAGACCTAAATGTAGAGCAAATGCCAGTCAAGACATAACCTTTTGGGCGTAAGGATGCAAACTTCAGTGAGCAAAGCCAGTGAGGAGGTAAGAAAATACCTGGTCGTGGGCTATGTGACCACCTCTTTTGTAAGGGAAAAGCAAGCTATTTTTTAGTAACTCCCAAGTAGCAACCTAGTTCTCTCCTCCCGCTTCTGTAAAACTGTTTGGCCTTCTAAGATAAGGGACTGTTAACCCATTTATCACTCACCCCGCCTGCCTATTGCCCACGCCCCGCTAACACCTGCATTCAGCTCCTGTAATCTGCTTGCAACATTTTCCAACCCAGCTTTCGTGTCAGAGCCTGATAATATAAAAGAAAACTTACTCCCCATGCTCAGGGCCCAGAATTTGGAGGCTGTCTCCTCTGGGTCCACATGCGTTAATAAAGCGCTCACTCCGTTGACCCCACATCGTGTCAGAGTCCATTTTTCCGCAACACTCTGAAGTGTAGACAAGGCACTGTAAGTCGGCCTCAGTGTGTCTTTCAACCTGGAAAACTCAATAGCATGGCATCCACAGTGGGCTCAAATACAATGAGCATATTTGCTGCTCTGTACCAGGAGCGTCAGACAAAGTGGGTCCACTGGGAAACAGGTCGCTCTCATGACTTCACCTGTCATCTTGACACTGGTGAGCCTTCAGTCTGTGAATATGGCGCATCTCTCTGCTGTCTAGGTCTCTGAACAAGGCTTTGCGGGGTCCAGGGTAGTGAGCTTGATAAATGTATTTCTAAGTACTGTGTGCTCTTTGATACTATCATAAGTGGGTTTGTTTCCATTCATTTTATGATTGTTTGCCAAGAGTATATAAAAGACAATGGACTGTTGCACACTAACCCCATATCCTGCGACCTTGCTCAAGTTCACTTACTAGTTGCAGTAGTTGTTTAGCAGACTTATGGACATTTTCTATGTAAACAACTTTGTTGCCAACAAGAAATACATAACTGAATAATTCACTTAGACTTGTAATTTCACAATCAGTATAAATTTAGGTTCATTACATCTATAAATTTATTAGACTTGTGATACTTTGTTAGACCACTGAATTAAGAAGAGAAACTGAGTACATTACATTTATTAAGTTTAAAAATGTCCAAAGAAATTTAATTAGTGCTTTGTAAATAATGTTATTCGAAAGCCCATTGAAAATGATTGCAAAACTCTGAAAATAAGATTTTTAGTTTGAATTTAAATATTTAAAGAAATGGATGTTACTTTAATAGACTGTTACTTTGATGAACTGAATAACAGTTTCTGAAACTGAACATTGGAACTGCTTTGCCTGCAAACGAAAATCATGCTCTTGAGCACCAAAAACTTAGCACTCAATAGTTAATACTTACATGCCCACAAATTTGAGAGCTAATATAAATCTTTAAAAGTGGAGATAAACCAATGCTTTAAATACAGCAGCTTGTGATCTCTTAGTGGGTTGTAGCATAAACTTAGTGAGTCAGACATTTCCTTTCTCAGTAACTAGCGGAGAAAACAGAGTGCATCACCTCTCAAGAGGACAAACCGAATTTCATGGGACTGCGGTGCCACTTTTATCTGTGCACACAGATGCTTCTCCCCAGAAGCGTTCCCTGTCCTCTCACACCCCACTCGCATCTGGTGCAGGACCCCTCTTTGTGGACTGAACTGCATCTTCTACTTCCCCCGCTATGCAACCTATCACACTGGACTAAAATTACTTGGTAACTGTCTGTGTCCTCCGCCAAGTTCCCTGAAGGCTCGGATGAGTAATCTGCAACCCCATCTTAAGGTGTAATACCTGGCTTCATAAATACTTGTTGGGTGAGTGATTTTATGAATTCTTCAAATTTATGTTCCTAATTCTTGGTTGCTCCCCTGACTATATCAAATGAGCTAGCTCGAATCTACTACTTTTTCATGTCTGGAGTCCTTACTCTATCTGCCCCAGTACAAGTGACACGGTCAACTGACATCAGGGACATGTCACTGATGCTACCTCATTCTGCTCCTCTTCTGCATTAGATGCCTCATCCCCTTGGCTTCACTGCCGACTCATGACACGACCACAGTGCAAGGTCCTGCGCTTAGGACAGACAGATGAGGTCTCTCTTGCACCCTGCCTGTCAGATGGAGCAGCTGCTGTGCCTTGGAGGAGTCTGCTCTGCATTCGCACGCATACAAATTCAAAGTGCAGAGGCCTTAACACCCAATGAGACACTCATCAGCTAATGGAAAACGGAAACCGGTAGACACGTACTTCTTCCTTTGTCCCTAAGGCAGCCATTTCTGAGTCATACGTTCCCAAATTTCTAAATAGGCCTGAGCTCCAGCCCGCAAAGTGGTGGAATGCCACAACAGCACATCTTTACACTGTCTTCTCCCCCTCACTCTCCCCAGCCCCGCTCCCCCCACTCCTGTTTCCCAGGACCTTTTCTCAAGTAAACTGCCTAAATGAATGCAAACCCGTATTTGGAATCTGCTTCTGGAGAGAAATCAGGCTAAGACAGTCTCTTAGCAGGACAGTTGCTCAGATTTTTAGTCTTGTTTTCTTATTGTGATAGGGGTCAGTAGAGCAGGTAACTTTAATTCTTTCCCCACTGCCAGCATGTCCTTCCTATTTTCAGACAAATGTCATGTTCTTATCAGGGAAGATGCCACAGGAGCGTGAACAAGTCAAGTCTCCCCTAAATGATGTCTACTCCAAATGAATGGCAGCTAGAAAAATATATTTCTTACCAGAACAGGAATTCTACCCCAGTTTCCATGTTGATGTTAAAAACATTCGGCTAACACCACATAAAAGAACACTCACTAAATAAACCAATCTTCTCATGCCTTCGTATTATATCGCATGATTATTTTTCTGCAGACAGACTAAGTATTAACAGCCACAAAAGAAAACCTGAACAGTTCAATAATACCTTGCAGAGAAATGCAGACTCCACTCTTGTACTGAAGTTGGGTGTGACTGGCTTAAGAGACCTTGAGATTGGTGAGTCTGTCCCTGGGTTGGTTACTCAATGGTTAGTAGACATTGTACTGAATATCAAATGACATGAGTTCCAAAACATATGAGTGAGACCAGGGATTACTCCATTGTTGAGTCTGAGCTTCCTGCCCGGTAAAATGGGCACAACACTCTCTCTCTCTCAAGTAACCACCACAGTTAAATAATACGGTAACTGGCACGTGACCTCTCTGGACGTCCTGGTGATGGCCGGCAGCTGTTACCGGTCTGAGACACTGAGGCAAGCGGCCTCAGCCCTGAGGCTGGGTGAGGTCTTCCTGAAGTTCCAGAGACAGTATTCCACGCAGGGCT
>PVKM010029523.1:0-17746 GCA_004027735.1 Carollia perspicillata | reverse complement strand
TGGTGTTATCTCCAATTCTTTAAGGGAGCCAGCAGTTAATCCTGCAGCTCCACGCTCTGATCAGAATCTGTCATTTGTTATGTGGCAGATAACAAGGCCCCTAGTGCATTATTTCTCCTAGGTCCACATTCCTTTGCAACTGGAATCACCTGCTCCTCCCAACAAGGGGTGGGGTCCATTTCTGCACTCTCTGGAATCTAGGTTTGATTTGTGGCTTGCTTTGGTGTGTAAAATGCAGCAGAATTTACATGTTGAGATTTAAGAGGCCTGTTAAGAAAGTTTTGCTTTCACTTGAGGGAAACATATTTGCCACGCAGAGAAGTCCAGAGTATCCACATAAAGAGGCCACGAGAAGGAAACAGACACTGTGTGGAGCAGAAAGGAGAGGTCCCTGCCTGGGTTCCGATCCTCAGAATTGGGAGCTAAGAAGATGACTGTTGTTCTGTGTCAATGAGGTTTGGGGTGGTTTATTATGCAGCGGTAGAAAACCGATGTGCTATCATGCTCAGTTCTGGTTGACACACAGGTGATGGGGTTGAAACCCTTAAATTCACAAATATTGCACAAATGTTTTTTCAGTAAATACTGTGTGCCTTGCCATATGTCGGAGAGAGTCTGGTCTTGGGTCTGGGTGTGGATCTTCATCATGTGGGTGATCTTTCTGAACGTGAGTTTCCAAACTGGTGAAACAAATGCAGAGTATTTGTCAGTATTAAAGGAGATAATGATTGTAAAGCATGTGAAGTGAAGTGAGCACCCAATAAACGGTGGCCATTAGTTTATTTTTCTGCAAAGAGGGTAGGGTCCTTCCTTTCAATATGAATATGATTTAATGAATAAGTAGAATTAATTTTGGATACATATGATAAATTCTAAACTAACCATACAACAGAGTGCAGGCGAGGGAGAGTGGGATTCCTTCCAGAGTGGCTTTCTAAAGGAGGTAGCATTTGAAACAGTAAAAGATTTTAGCAAGCCAGCATCCTAGATGAAAGGCAGTCTCCTTAATGATGGCAGTCTTGTCACTTGGGGTTTTGTATGTTGCTGAGTTTTATTCCATGTTTATCTTTGCAGCTTCTCCCTCTCCAAGTACAACACACCCATGGACTGGTGCTGGGGCAGTGCAAATGCTGCCCTGTGGCCATCCCAAAGACTGGGCCTGGGAGCAGGAGAAGGGCCAGGATCTGCCCTGCCCTTTCCCCAAAGCTCTCAGCCCCAGTACCGTTGCTTCGAGTGTTAACAGGGACACATCATCTCGGAGTCCAGAGCCACTGAGGAGGGCTGGGCTCTAGCCAATCACTGAATTTTTGCCTTCATAAATCCTTCTGGGTCAGCAGTCAGTGTCTTGGATATTATACAATGCAGCCGAGAGCAACAGCACACCGGCACCTGGGCATGGAGCCTTCAGCGTGCTTGGAGTTCAGTAGAGGGTGTCTCAGTCTCAGCTCCATTATAGTTTGCTACTCTAGCTAAGTTACTTCACTTCTCTGAGCCCAGCGCTTTTTGCTGTGAATGGAGATAATTGTCCTCTTATAGGCTGTTGTGAGGATTAGATGAGATGATACTTGGAAGAATGTTAAACCTGCTGGCCCTCAACAAACGCGCTTTCCTTTCTGTCTGCCCCTCCTGCTGTCTTTACAGATTAGTTTTTCTTTAAGGAACACCCCACTCCCTTGCTTTCCTCAGTAGTGCTGATCCCCCAGCTGGGGTTCACTCTTAGCTGCTTTTGTTGGTGGGAGGAAGCCAGCACCACAGTATGTGTAAAGATGGCAGGCTTGAGGAGAAGGATCTGAGTTCAAATATTCATCCAACTCTTCACTGGCTGGGTGACCTCAGGTAAATGACTTGTACTTGCTGAGCCTCTGTTTTCTAACTTGCAAAGTATGTACCCAAATGTCTGCTTTATGTAGTCCTTATGAGATTAAATGACTTAATGAAACATACCCAATGTAGGGCTTACTAAGTATCTCTTACCTTTATTCAGAAATATCTAACCTCCAGTCTGTTCAAACTTGTATTTTGGCCAATAACTCTGGTTTCCATATACCCTTAGCAGGCAGTAATCAAAGGGACTGAGTTTAGTGACACCTCTAGAGTTGTGTTCTTTGGTGACTCGACTGGAAAATGAAGCCAGGTATTCAGTTAGTGTTCTATTGTCCCTGTCCTTGGGGTCTTGTTGTCTTAGCTTGCTGGAGCCAGTTTTCCCAGAGCAGATTCTGGGGTGGTGTGGACCAGGGAAGAGCTGAATTTATGACCATTTCATGCTGGATTCTGCCCCATGCCCTGGCGCTACAGGATAAATAGGACAGAGATTATGCTGCTGAGTAGGTCAGAGTTAGCAGAAAAGACCAAAGGATATAACTAAAGGGATTAACTTTACAGTTTGGCCTGCAGATATACACACCCAATCCCCTAAGTAGTGTCTGGAGTACAAGCTTCTCTCTAACTCCCTCCTGTTCTAACTAAATGAAGCCCATTCCTTCTTCTCCAGTAACCCCATTAGACTCCCTGGAGATGCACTACTATGTGTATGGTGATGTCTGGTCCTGCTGTCTCCCAGGTCATCACAAGAAACCAGGCTTTAAACTCTACCCTCTAAGGCAGGAGGTACCCACTTTCCATAGGAAATGGCTTGCTTTGAGATCGTCTGGTGGCTGCCAGGTGCTTTGAGAAGGGAGCTGGTGTAGCAGCTGCAGTGAACGGAGTTCAAAGGGGCCTTTCCTTTTATTATTCTTGCTGCCACTGACCAGGTTTCTTCAAGGGTGGATAATTCTCTGTCTCAAGTTAAGCTTGGTTACAAATCAAATGGACAACATCTTGCCTGGTAAACAATGCCAGGCATGGCAGAAAGTGACTAATGCTTACCAAAATTCATGTTCTTCTCTTCATCTTCGTTTCCAGACTCCCTTGAAGCTAGATGTGGTCACATGACTGGGAATGCCTCTGACCAATTGCATGGCTTCTGGAATTGGCCCACATGTGATCCCTGCACTCTCCTTCTTTTCCCACTAGCTGTATGGAAAGGACTTCAAGGATCTGCATGGAAGAAGTCTAGGTTTCTGAATAATGCATAGGGCACCCCTTACTCCCACCAACCTGCACTGGGCTATGGCATAAGGAAAAATAAACTTTTAGTATGTGACACCATTGATTTAGAAACTCAAGTGATTTTTCTCTAAAGTGACTTGCTACTTCCATTTCTAGATATAATAGAAACTTACATCATTTTAAGTGGCACTTCCCACTTAAAGAGCCAATTATACAAGTGACCGGGAAACTTTAATACAGTGAAATGAATGTGGTGATAGGGACATGCCGAGGGCTACGAGGACGTAGAGAATGTTTCTAACCTAGGCTTGGAGGCTCACTGAGGAGAGGCTCTGCAGAGCAGCTCCGAGTGTGTGGTGGGGCAGAGGGAGGACAAGGAGCAAGAGGCAAGCAGGTGCCTGAGGGATCTGGGGCTGAGTGAGTGGGAGGGGCTGGGCTTCCCAGTTAAGGCCAAGTTAGGAGTACCAACTGAAGGAGAAACAAAGACCTCTAGGGCAGAGTTAAGATCTTGAGTTCTGTAAGAGCTGGCTTGGTTGGCTTGGTTTTAGGATTCAAGGCAGAGGAAGGCTGTTTGCAACTCAATAAGAGATGAAACAAACAGAGCCATCCAAGGTCTCTGAGATACTGTTGGTTAGCTGGATGTACAGGGAAGCACCTACCTGCATCTCAAGCATTATAGGTAGGAAGTGGTGAGGGATGATGGGTTTGAGATCCATTTAAGAGACAGAACTGGATGTTTGGTGAGGAATGGGAAGAGGCCAATATTCAGCTTCTTGGCTCAGGCGTCTGAGTATTTCTTTTCATTCACAGAGGGGATTCTGGGGATGAGTAGTGTTGGGGGTAAATAGGCAAATGAATCTGGTCTGGGGAATCTTGAGTTTGAAGGGTCTCTGAGGAACCCAGGAAGGGAAGTCCAGCAGGCAGATTGCAATGTAAATCTGGGTCTCATGAGTGATGTTGGAGCTGGAGAGGAGTCACCGCAAGGAGAAGTGGGCCAAGACCAAGTGTGGGTGAGCACTAACATTTATGGGATGGACAGCCAACAGAGGGCCTGCAAAGGTCCTTCAGGTGCCCCCTGGCTCCCAATAACAAGTCTTCCTGCCTGTTTAGGACACAAGCATGCAGTGTATGGATGATTTTCTTTATTCCCCTTAGACTGGCTATTGGGTGAGGCCCAGCCATCCCCCCTTTCTAAGACCACTTATGCTTGGGTGACCTACCAAGGTGAGCCCTGCTCTGCACTAGGATTCTCCTGTCCTGAGGCTCTGTACGCAAGCTTTGGTTTCCTGCCTTCTCTGCCTCAGCCTCAGTCCTGGAACTGAAATTGGTGGTGAGGCATATAGCTGTAGAATTTATTTTGGGCCCCACTTTCCTCCCCAGGCAGCCCACTGACAGTCTGACTCAGGCGTGAGTTCACACTTTGGGAATTTTAATAAATGCTGAACATCCCAGCCAGCCTAATTTCTCTATTTCTGTGCCAATGGCTTCTCTAAGGTGATCCATTCCCATTTGTCATTCTCTGTGCCAGACCTCCTCTGGCCTTCTAATTAAAGTCCTCCCACTCCAAAAGGAGAAAGCATTTGGAAGGTGTGCTGAATGCTCCTTCAAGCTAATTGACCAACATGTCTAAACACACATGTGGTTTTATTTACAGAGTCTGACCTGAGTCAGAAACCTTTGCTTCCATGGAGCTCATCTTTTTTTTTTTGCTTCTTGAAACTTTTATGGAGCTCTTTTTAAAGCTTGATCTGAGCCCAGATACCCCCCTAACTTGCCTAAGTTGTCACAGATGATTTTCTGGCAACAAAATACTGTAGGCCTATCTGATTCCATGTTATAGATTATGGAATGATCAGATTCAATAAAAGCCACCTCAAGGATTTCTCCCCCCTTGTGAAAGTATTACTTGGGCATTGATCTTCATGTCATAACTTTGGAGAAGCCATGGTGATCCCAGATTGGGTCTTTTAACCCCTGTAATTCTTTTCCTATCTCTCAGTCTGCTGTTCCTGAAGTGACCAGGGGGCAGTGGTGCCACTCACTAGGGGAGGGATCTTCCATGCACCCAGGCTGCTCTTTTCTCAGGCTTCCTACTCAATTGACTGTGGGCCTGCCTGCTTTGTTTGACACATATTTATTACGAGCTCACCATGCAACAGCATTACGCTTTAGCATTGAGGGTATCATGGTGAGCAAGGAAGAAGCTGTCCACACAGTCCAAGAGATCTTCCTTCACAAGGAAGACAGTGAAACAAGCAATTACAATAGAGAGTGGTAAGTCATGTTAGGAAGACATGACTCTAGGCTTCTGTTAATCTCAGGACAAACAAAGGAATCAATGTGAAGTTAGCTTTAAATTGCAAAGGGTTAATACAAATGTTGGTCATTTATTAATATTATCAATGAGTAGGTTCTAAGAAATCTACTCTCAAGAGAGGGAAGAGCACAGCTGTGAGTTAATAAGAGACTTACGGGGAGGTGAAAGCAAACGGTGAGAAAGCAAAAGCACAAGGCAGGACAAACCAGTGCCAGTATCCAAGGAAGTTCATTTTCTCAAACTGAAAAGTTACTAGTTCCTGTGGTGAAAGGGAATTTCTCACCCAGGAGATGGGAAGGAAGCCACCAAGGCTGCTGAACCTAATTGCCTTTTCTCTCCCCTCTAGCCGCTTCCCACCCAAGAATCTATAGTGGAGGGAACTGGGTCTGGAGAGGAGAAGGACCAGCCAAGGTTCCACAGCGAGCCAGCGACAGACCTGGACTGGAGCCTGGACCTCCCGACTTCTGCCCCAGGCGTTTTTCCCACTATACATTTTTTTTCCCCCTGGTTAGGGGTACTCTTAATTCAATAAAAACAAAATCTACAATTCATTCTTTCTCTCCCTTTTCTTTCTTTCTTTCTTTCTTTCTTTCTTTCTTTCTTTCTTTCTTTCTTTCTTTCTTTCTTTCTTTCTTTCTTTCTTTCTTTCTTTCTTTCTTTCCCTTCCTTCCTTCCTTCCTTCCTTCCTTCCTTCCTTCCTTCTTCCTTCCTTCCTTCCTTTTTTCTCTTCCCCCTCTCTTTCACCCTTTCTCTCTTTCTTCCTCCCCTTCCCTCCCTTCCTTCCTTCCTCTCCCCACAATTTCCTTTCTAACCAAAGACATCCCTTTTGTGTAACCAAAGACACACAAAAACAAACTGATTGTCCAACTGACCATGTGCTGTCCCAGGAGGGGATATGGGCTGGGCACTGGCCTCATGCCTGCCTTTTGGGGACTGCGAGTGGTTATGAGAGGATCATCACAACAATCGGGTGGTGGTCATAGTAGGGGAGGGGAGGAGCCTCCCAGCAGGCTTTGCAACAGCAGCCAGATAGGAGGTTGGCATGGGACAGTTCAAGGATACCCTTAGTTTGCCAGCTTGGGACCCCCATTTGTCCTAAACCCATGGGACCTGGTCAGTGCTGAGGCTTCTCCTACAGGCTCTGTTCTGGAGTCACTAAGGCATTCTAACTGGGGTACAAGTCCATCTCCCTGTCCTCAGCTGTCTCACCTCCATCGGTGTGGAAGGAGTCTTGCAGCCTGGAACAGGCCTGAGGTTGCCTGTGTGCCTTAGTATGATGGCAACACCTAATGTTTACTGAGACTTTACTGTCTGCCCGGCCTTTCTGTAAGAGCTTCACTTGTGGTAGTCCACTTAATTCTCGCAACAACTCTAGTGGGAAAGTACTGCTTCGAATATACATCATATGTCATACAGAGGTGGAAACTGAGGCAGAGACGGTGTCTCCCACAGCCACTAAATGGCCCAGCCAGGGTCCTAACCCAGGAAACATGATTTCAGAGGCCATGTACTTAACTATTAGGTATGCTGGGAATTTCGGCCCTCTTTCCCTTTTCCCATACACCTGGGCTTTTGCCTTAGTTTCCCTGATCTATACCTCAAATCTTTGATAGAGTTAAAGACTTTCTACATTAGTCAGGGCTCTTAATGGCATGTGTCAGAAACTCAGATTGGTTTAAGCACAAAAGGAACAGGAAGGGCCTCCTTCACTGAAAAGTCCAGGGGTTGTGCTGAATCCAGGCATGACTGAAATATGTGCAGGAGTCAGAATTTTCCTTCTTTTTTCTTTCAACTCTGAGCTCCTTTGCATTTACTGCATTCTCAGGCACGTGCTTCCCAGGTGAAGGAAAGCTGGCTGCCAGCAGCTCCTGGCTCATGTTCTGCTAGCTGGGGCTTCCTGCCCTGGTGTCAGGATAAGCCCCACGCTGATTCTCAGTTTATACTGATTCCAGTCATGTGCCCAACCTGAACCAGTCACCAGGAAAGGACCATTCCTTGTTAAGGATTTCATTAGTAGAGTCCCCTGAGTCAGGGCGGAGCCCTATTTGAATCACTTGGACTGGGAGGAGTAAGAGGTCGAGGTTCCTCAAAGGGAAATAAGGACGCTGTAATGACAGGGAGGGAAAATGAAATGGATGTTGAGCAGGTGAAAATGCCAGGTGTTCCCGGTACTACTCCAATGCCTGGGTGCTGAAACCCTATGTCACCCTTGCCAGCCCCTTCTACCTAAGAGCTCTATGTCATATTGCCCTTAACCAGCAGGGGCAACTTGCCTTATTTGTAGAATGTCCCCATTCAAGCCAGTCTCTCCAGACTTGGGAGTTCTGCCACTTTTCAGATCATCCTGCTGTGGCTGACCCATCCAGTGCAGGTGTACCAGAGAGGAGCAGGCTGGAAGGGAAAGCGCCTCACTAACCGGAGTTCTGATCTCGGTCTCTTTGGACCCTAGTTTCTGGTCTGTAAAATGGGGATAATGCCACAAACCTTGCAGGGTGGCCATCAGGATTAGAGAACATGTGTGCACCACTCAGTTTTGGTGCCTGAGAAGTCAGTCAGGCCATGTTTGTGGAAACTATCAGTGACCAAGACTAATGGCTCTGGAGACTAGGCTTTAACCTTTAGAATCATCCCTAGTGGTAATCCCAAAGTTATGTGGCAAATCCTCAAGTTAGCGGGTGGATCCTAAAGTTAGCTGGTTAGCATGGTGATCCTGGTCAAATTTTCAGAAGGGGCACCATCAATGCCTGTCCCAGCTCACCTGGGTTAAGTAAGGCAGAGTGAACAATTCAGAAGGTCAAGGACTAACCTATATATCAGACGGGAAACAAACATCATTCTCAAATAGGGTATATCAAGATGTTAATAAAGGAACCATTCATGGTGCTATGGCAGGGTATAGGGAAATCACAATGGATGCTGTGGAACCCTGGAAGAAATAACACGTAGGCTTCCTTACCAGTCCCCTCCCTGAAGGAGCAAGGGGAGGGGGCTGCATGGAAGTGCCCCCGCTATGGCAGCTGGCCTTGTAGGTAAGGGACTCAGCCAGCCTGTGGTGAGCAGAAAGAGAGGGAACTTGGAGAACAAATACCCCAACTTTTCTTTTCTCTTCCTTTAATTTTCTGATTGTATTTACCATTGTTCTCATTGGCCAGAGGGCAAGCACACCCAGTGATCTAATACATACAAGTTAGGCAGCAGGGACTGAGAGCCAAGTGCAGAAAGGTGGTGAGAGGTGGGAAGGGCATCAGCTGACATCGGCATGTGACCTTGTTGTTTCTGCCTTGAGGCTACTGGAGACAGAAGCATTTATTTAGCACAGAGGAAAACATGCTAGTTTTCTTCCCTGGTGTACGGTCAGGGCAGACCACTGGCTATTCCAGACTGACGGAGCGTTCTGATTAGAAGAGAGGTGAACCCACTGAGGTCCAACTCAAACCAAATTTTAAAAAGTGGGGTCCACATTATTGAATAGATTTTGCCTTTTGGAGGTGAGGTTAGAACTGAGGGGTTGGACAACTGTCTGCACTTCTGAGTGGCCTTTAAAAGTGTAGGCTGCCTATCTTCAAATTCTATGTTACTCCGACAGCTGTGCAACCTTGGGAGCATTACTTAAACTTCCTTCATCTGTTTCTTCATCTGTAAAATGGTAATCATACCAGTACCAGTCTGATGGGGTAGTGGTGCACTTGAAATGAGTTAAAACATTCAGAGCACTTCGAGTCTAGCACATAGTAAATGCTCAGTACTTGTTAGCAAGTACTATTATTGGCAAGAGTACTGAACAGAGAATCTTCAGACTTCTCTACTGGTGTCACTCTGGGAGGATCAGCGTTGTGACCTTGGGCAAGTCATTTTACCTTTTAGACGTTAGTTTTCTCTCCTCTAAAGTTAAGGGGTTGGATCCAAAGGTCTGAAGACCCACCTTGGCTAGAAATGATCAATTCTGCAAGTTCCAAGTTCAGCACAGATTTTGCAAAGGCCCCCAACAGGGAAATGTGTTTCTAGGGCCCCTCTGGCTCCTACCACAGAGAGCTCAGTTTTTTTCCCTCAGCATCAGCTGAAGGAATTCCCAGGAGGGGGACCTGAAAGGCTCCTCCTGCAGGTATCCCAGGGCCTTGTGCTAATCCCTTTTTGACAGCCTCCACCTGTAGGGGATCTGTTGGACCTCTTGGGGCAAATCACCACCTCTGAAGGTCTCCCCACGGAGGCCTGAAGCCTGCCATAGGGAAGGCCCTGAGCTGGCTGGGGAGGTTGGAGAGTGTTCCACCATCTCGGCAGGCTGGGAGGCCCAGAGCCATTTATTGATCTGACATTTCATCCTGGGGTTTTCAACTGCCATTAAGATCTCAGACGGCCAACTCAGGGCATTTGCCCTCTGGTTCTCTTTCTCAGCTTCCTCTTTGTGCGCCTCCATAAAATGTAAACCCCTTGCCAGATCTCCTTTTGACCATTGTGGTCCTTGATCTCTGAGCTTCAGCCACGGTGGGGGCCTCAGTTCCTCAATTATGTCAAGCTTTTTGCACTTCATGGAGTTGGCACTTGTCCCCATGCTGGGAACACATTTTCTTATCTTTTTTCTTATTAGCTAACTCCAACTCATCCTTTGGATCTTAGCCTAAAGCTCATTTCCTCTTTGGAGCCTCCCCTGGTACCACCATTACCAGTGACTACAGGGTTTGCGCATGCTGTCCACGTCGATTTTCTCTGCGGGACTCCGAGGGCAGGGCTGTTCCAACTGGTTGTGCTGGACTCCCTGCACCCTTGTCAGAGTCTGGCCCTCAATCACTCTTTGTAATTAATTGACCTTTCTCCCTTTGTTTCTTCTTTTCCTTTCCTTTCTCTGTCTTGTCTTTTCTTCCCATTTTCTCTTTCTAAATGTTAACCCTAATGATGTCAGTCACCTACTAAAGATTACTGGGTTGGACTTGTTCCTTTACTGGTCTGTATTCTTTACTAACTGGGAGAAGGGCCTCAAGGATCATAACTTTTATTTTGGAATCTCTGCTACCCTGTGTATATTGCTTTGCACATAGTACATACTCCACAAAGACTTACTGAATAATGAGTTTTGTTAATGATCTAAGTTGACCAGGTCACGCCCAACTTTGTATTGAGATAACACCTTCTACCACCTGGACAGGCAGTGTTGTGTGCCTGTATAATAGCTGTTTCTTATTCCACCCTTGCCAATGTCACTCCAATTTTGGGTTTTCTGGTGCTTAGGGGAGATAGCTCTATTCTCATACCCAGGAGGATAAATCAGAATTGGCTGAAGCCATCCAAAGCAGTCTCAAACTGCTTGTCAGTGATTGGTTGGGGCGTGGACATATGAAACATTCACACAGGCAACAGGACCTGAGAGGAAACTGATGTGGGGCTTCTGGGGAAGGATTTCATGCCTATAGGAGAAATTCACAGAAATAAATATCATTTTGGGGGGCATTTAATGCATCTTTAAGTGACCCTTGCTGTAGCCCTCTTATGATCGTGAGGAGAGACATCAGCAATGTGCTGAGAATGCAGAACACAAAGATGGCAGGCACCTGGGGCTTGATGACATCTTCCTGCCCCTGAATCAGCCAATGTAGAATTTCCCCTCACTCCCTGACCTCTGCTCTGTGGGTTAATAAATGCTTTATTGTTTAAGATACTGTATTTTAAATCAAGCCTCCTTTTACTTTTACCTGAAAACATTTACTGCCTATGTGTTCTTGGGCAAGTCACTTATTCTTGCTAAGCTTTCATTTTTTATCTGTAACAAGAGATACCAGCCTCTCTGGACCTCTGTGCATCAGTGATCTTGTAAAAGAAGTGAATTCACTTGGAGTGAGGGCAGAGCTGTATACATAGGATTGGCATTCGCCCTCATTAAGGGATTGGCTGAAATAAAAACATTGGAGAGGGCTTGTTCTTGCTCTCCTCCTCCTCCTTATTTTTTTGACCATGTAATAGGTTTACATCAAAGAGTATAGAATGAGGTTCTGTGAAGCAGGAGGTTGGGTTTCACTCACTTGTGGACAATATGCCTTCTCACCAAGGTGCAAAACGCAGAAGTAAATAGGAAAATTAAGCTCTGTCCCGTCTCACCTGTCTTTACTAGATCGATCTGGTCACATAAATTTTTTTTATTCACCAGGAATAAACTGTTACAGGAATGAAAAAGTATAGACTGACATAAGGTGAAAATTTCCCATCTACCTGTTTTTCCCATCTACTAATTCATACGGCTTGCCAGCACGCCCTGCAAGCAACCACTATTGCTCGTTTTTTTTTTTTCTGCCCAGAGATGTTTTATGTACGTACAAGCATGAAGTACACTATTCCCTCACTTTTTTTTTACTTAAAGAGCACAGCTCACCATTGTTCTGCACTTGAGTTTTTCACCAGGCAGTATATCTTGAGATTTTTCCCCAATAGCACATAATAAATTTAATTATTTCTTTTCATGTATAGTATCATAATATTTCATTGTAGACATGTATTTTGTTTTACTCAGTTTCTCATTGATTATCCTTTGGATTACTTTTGCTCTTTTATCATTATGAACACTGTTGTAATGAACAACCTCAGAAGTCTGGTTTAACTGCAAGAAACACATTCAGGAGTGCAACTCCTGCAGCAAAGGATGTATGCATTTGTAGCATTCTAGAAGGCAGTTAAATGCCCATGCAAACACTGATCACTGAACCAGGCCCACAGGAAAATGACATTAAAAGTCTCTCTTTTCTTTACCTCCATGCCATGCCTATTTCAAATATTCTGGGCCAAGCTGACTGCCTTTCTTTGCTCCACAAACATTTATTGTGGACACAGGATGGATATTCTTGTGGAGTGGCTTTTTCCTGGGTGAATGAGTGAAAGGGGAGCACAAAAGCCCTACCAGGCAGGCGACGCTCTTATCCCTACCTCAGTGGTGGGACACCAGCAGGCTAGGTTGCCCAGGAGGCCGGCTTTGAGATGAGAGGGGTATGTAGGAAGCTTATGAGGGGAGTGCTTTCAGGACCGGCACCTGTGGAAGGGGGGGAGGAGGGAGAAATTAGGCTATGACATGGCCTCAGAGTGCCCCATGGGGCACTCTGGAGTGCAGACGGTTCTTCAGTTGGTCCAAGTTGGGGTGAGAGGACTGGGCTTTGTACTCCTCTGTGTTGATGGGACCTTGAATACAAGCAAGAACGTAGGTGAGGCAGTTTTCTTTATCCAAGGCCATCCCCCAAGAAGGCTGACAGGTGTGGGCTGTTTAGAGGCAGCAGCACTCCCAGTCCCTGGGGGCGCTCAGTTCTTCATGCCTTGTAGGGCACCTGGGGGCACTCGCAGCACTGGGAACCCAGGTGTGGAGAGGTCGAATGATTGCCCCAGTCACACAGCTTTAGAGGGGACTGGAACTCATGCCCTCTTGCCTCCCACCTCCCGGGAAATGCTTGTGTTTAGAATAGTGCCTGACATTAAATGATTAGTGCGTGAGAAATGTTAGCTGCTCTTGTTATTATTTTGCAGGTGAGAAAGCTAGATGTTGGTGAAGTTAAATTGGGCTACCAAAGTCACACAATTATTAGGGAGTAGAGGTGGGGTTTTAACCTCAATTCACTAGACAATTAGTTAATTTATAAGCTTCATTAGAGCAGGGACTTGCTTATCACTGTTATCAATAGGGCCTAGAATGCCTGGCACATAGTAGGTGCTCAGTACAAATCTGTGGTGTTAATTAGTTAGTTAAAATATTTATAGAGCTTGAGTGTGACTTTCTAGGCCTCTGTTCCCTGCAATGGCTGATGTCCCCTCAGAGAGTATCTGGTCTAAGTACTCTCATTTTACAGATGAGGAAACTGAGTCTCAGCAAGGAGAAGAAACTCGCCCAAGGCCACAGAGCCTCTCAGGGGCTGGTCAGGACCCTTACATCAGTGTTTGGACTTGTGGGCCAGGGCTCTTTCTCCTATGTTGACCTGTACTCCAATCACCTGCAGATCTTGTTCAAATGCAGATTCTGATTTGGAAAGTCCAGTGGGGCCTGAGGTTCTGCGTTTTTAATGATCTCCAAGGTGGTGCTGAGACCACTGGAGCAAGGCTGTTGGGGACACAAACTTTTGAGAGCAGGAGGAGACCCCCAGATCCCTAAGAGCCAAAGCAGGTTGGTACCGCAATTTCGTGTCGAAAGGCCCAGGCCTGTTCCTCTTCCTGCCACACGTAATCCAGGTGCTGTCAACAGGCAGCAGGAACACCTGGTTGTGGGGTCACAAATTCATTCAGGCTCCCGGCTGTTCCTGACGGGCCTCCCCACTAAATCAGTCATCTGACAGAACTGGCTAGACCGCCGGGCGTGGGGCTGGGGAGCAGCTGGGCCTGGTGCTCTCAGCAAGGGCGTCTGCAACCTCGGCTGCTCAGGTGGGCCGGCGTCAGGCCCAGGTTTGAGGCCTAAATCTGCCACTTTTTCAGCAGGAGGGCTGGAGTGAGCTGCTTTTCCTCTCAAGTCTCAGTCTCCTCTCTGTAGAAGGACACACGTTGCTTTCGATTAAGGCCAACTGTAATGACCTTGTTTTAACTTAATTATCTCTGTAAAGACCCTATCTCCAAATACCATCACCTTCTGAGCTACAGGGGATAGGACTTCAACATAGGAATTAAAAAAATTAAAAAAATATTTTTTGGGGGGACACAATTCAGCCCACAGCAGTAACGAGCAGAGAGCTACTGAATAACTGGAGGACGGGCTGTGATCGGGCAAGGTAACGGGGAGTGCAGGCTCTGGGGTTAATCTGGGCTGGAGCCCCGGCTCTGTGTCTTACTACAGCGAAAACTTTTCCAAATCACAGACCAGGGTCTGGCACACATTTTTCTTTAAGGAGCCAGATAGTAAATATTTGAGGCATTATGGGTCATGCATTCTCTGTTGCAACCATTTACCTCAGCTGTTGCAGCCATCAACAACACATACACCAATGAGCATGGCTGTGTTCCAACAAAATTCTGCTTATACGAACAGGTTGTGGGTCAGTTTGCTGACCCTCTGAGCCTCAGTTTCCTCATCCACAAATGGAGATACTGATACTTTCCTTCCTGGGCTGCTGTTGAAGTAAATACCATAGTTAACAGCCCTTAGCTAAATTTTATGAGCTCTTAATTTGTGCCAGTTCCGGGGTATCGTTGTCATTATTATTATCCTTATTATTTTGTAGCATCATAAGAAAAACATCCTGGTAGTCGAGCTCTGGTTTAGGAATTGGGAGATTTGAGTCTATGACTGTGTTTGTTACTGTTTATGTGGTGGGGGGCAAGTGAATTCCCTTCTTTGAACTCAGGGCCTTCATCTGTGACACAGGGAACGTACTGCCTGGTACCAAGGCACAAGGGGAGAGAAGGGGGCTGCAAGGCCCACCTCCAGTGCCCTGGATGCCCTGTAACCACGAGGAGGGCGAAGGAAGTCGCCTGATCTGCTGATGTTAGGCGGGAATGGGAAGGTTTTCCCTCGGGCGCTGCCGATTGAGTGGCCTCCTGTTATCCCCTTTTATCGGACACCTTCACCCCTCTTCCTGGCGCCCTCCCCTACTCAGGCTCTCGCTTTCACACAACTGCCATGGATCGAGCTTCTCCCACAGATTAGACAGGAAACTGGCACGGGAAGTGCTTTAACTGGCCAAAGTGGAAACATTTCTCAGGGACCTCTCCAACTGGGACAATGTCCAGGGCCAGGAAGGAGAGTTTTCTTTTGGGGGCTGGGGTGGGGACCAGATGGACGAAGAGGGCACAAGGTGAAGTAGCAATGCGTCTCACAGCACTGGCTGTGGGACGAGTTTCATTCACAGATCTCTGTGGTAGAGCTGCGGAGAGGACAAGCGTGTGGGAGGAAGAAGTTGAAACCACACTGCTGTTTCTACTTCCTAATCCAAGCCCGAGATTTACGGTAGGTCCTGAGTAGAGGGCTCCAAGGCAGAGGCTGAAGATGTGGTTTTTACAAAGCTCTTTGTGAGGTTTGGTTTCAAGCAGGGCTCTACTTGGGGGACCAGCAGGCAAAGCGAGACCCAGGGTTGTGGAAGAAGGCCCCATTCCCAGTGAGGCGGGAAGGCGGGTACCACTTGGGCTGCCCTGAGGGCTGAGCTTTGGGAGCCCTAGGAGGGAAATGCCACGCTCACTGATAGGAGTGGTGGCAGGGCAGAGCTCCCTCCAGAGGACTGCAAGCTGCAGATATCCCCAAGGGGGCACGGAGCCCCATGTTTGTGAGATGTCTCAGAAAAACCCAGGTGAGTGCGCTGAGCCAGCAACATCTGAAGTGTTAATGTCACTTCTGTCCCAACAGACTGCTGAATGTCCTAGGGGATGTAACGGTATCAGTCTTGATTCCAGAACTTACTGGGAGGTGGGGAGGCACCCTGATTGCGGCAGGGGGTTTGGGGCCACCAGCAGCTGGCAGTGGGCTGAGCTGCTGGGCGGCGCTCTGACTGGACTCTGCAACAGGCCTGGAGAAGGAGGGGGCAGAGCTGAACAGACTCCTCCAGACCCAGGGGTGGAGGGCAGCATTCTGGCCTCAGACGATGGGCTTGGATTCAGGGAAGGTGCTGGTCTAAAAGCAATGACCGGGCAGGGATGCAAGGGCATGTCAGACGGTGGAGCGGTGACTAAGATTTGTGAGACCGCACTATGGTCTAGAGGTTATGTACAGGGAGTGGAGCCCGACTACCAGCGTTGAAATCTCAGCTCTACTCCTTCTCCGCTCTGCAACCCCAGGAAATCACTTCTCCTGGTCGGGCACTCAGAACGTGCTAAGTAGGCACGGCACAAGCGTCAGCTTCTATGACTGTCTGTTATCTTTATGCTAGTGGTTGCACATTCAAGGTGAGTATAATCTAACCCTACCGTTGGCCTTCAGTGGATCTGCCCGTGCGAGGGTAGAGGTGAGAAGCTCAAGAGACAGGCTGCCGAGAACAGAGTCTGGCCTTCCGAAAGCCCTCTACTGAACGACGACAACAATAAACATGACGTTACAAGGAAAGGCAAAAGTAGGTTTACAGTTGTGAGTACACAGAACACAGTTTATTCTTGTGTTAATATTTGTCAATTGTTGTATTATTTTCCATGGGAACCACTGTAAAGCTACTTTTGCCACACCCTGTATTTCTGACTGAGAAAGAAATACATGTATATGTTATTGTTGTAAACATTTAAATAGTAAAAAGGCATAATGTGAAAACCACATTTTCATCTGGCTCCAGAACCTTCTTTAGTCCTCCTTAGGAGGGTGGTTTCTTACAGTAGACCTCGCATATACAGATGTGTGTGAATACGTGTGTGTGCAATATCCATACTACTATGCCCCTCAAATTCGTTTTATTTGGCTAATTTTTACTGAGCACTTATGCTCTCCCAAGCACAATGCCAGGATGGTCACGTGTGTGTTCTCGTTTGGTCCTGTAACAACCTTGTGTGGTGTCTGTTGCTTTGACCGCCACACAGATGAGGAGAGGAGGCTTGACAAGGGACGCTACACGATCTCCTGCAGCCAGGAGACTGGCTGAAGGACTGGAGACTGGAGGAGCTGGGAGTCAAATCAGGTCCGACTGACTTCAAGGGGGTCCATTTCCTGCTATTTCACGCTGCCTCTTCAGTGCTTATTGGGAAAACGCTTTCTGTAAATTTCCTAATTTGACTTCAGAAGGTCTAAAATAGTCTCTGGAAGCTTACAGCTGTAATTAGAAACTCAAGAGAAAAACCTAAGGTTGACTTATTCACTGGGGCCCCTGGCTCATTCGTGTGTCCAATATGCTTTGATTTTTATTAAAAAACTTTTTTGGAGATTTTATTTATTTTTAGAGAGAGGGGCAGGGAGGGAGAAGAAGAGAGAGGGAAACATCCATGTATGAGAGATACATCAATTCGTTGCCTCTCACATACCTTTAACTGGGGACCTGGCCTGCAAACCAGGCATGTGGCCTGACTGGGAATCGAACCAGCAACCTTCCGTTTTGCAGGCCAGCACTCAATCCACTGAGCCACATCAGCCAGGGTCAGTGTCCATTTATTAGTTGTCACCTGCAGAAGTTGTGTTGGTTCCCCTGGAATGTGGCTGGGGCTTGACCTAAGATTAGTGTGTGTGTGCATGCATGGATGTGTGTGGCATTTGAGTCAGAGAGACTGAGAAGCAATGATATTGTAGGTTTGCCCTTGGTAAAGACCAAAGTGAAGAGGGGAATAAACTTCCTGGACCCTCACCCCTTTGTTTTCACTAATTTTAAAAGAATCAAAGGCCTGTCCTGGAGAAGAGAGTCACCCCAGTTTAGGTGCAGATCTAAGACAGGATAGTGACATTCACTTTGCTCTCTCACTGTGAGGACTGGAGATAACAGCACATGCTTGTGCTTCTCCAACTGGGTCGTCGTAACTCTGCTTACGGTC
>PVKM010029522.1:0-17731 GCA_004027735.1 Carollia perspicillata | reverse complement strand
AAAAAAAAACCCAAAACAAAAACAAACTAAGCAAACATCTAAAACAGGAACAGAATCACAGAAATGGAGATCACATGGAGGGTTATCAGTGGGGGAGTGGAAGGTGGAGGGAGGGGGAAAAGGTACAGAGAATAAGCAGCATAAATGGTAGGTAGAAAACAGGGGGAAGGTAAGAATAGTATAGGAAATGTAGAAGACAAAGAACTTATATGTATGACCCATGGACATGAACTAAAGGGAGGAAATGCAGGTGGGAAGGGGTGTGCAGAGCAGAGGGAAATAAAGGGGGGAAGATGGGACAACTGTAATAGCATAATCAATAAAATATATTAAAAAATAAATCAACATCAAGTGCTGGTGAGGATGTGGAGAAAAGGGAACCCTTGTGCACTGTTGGTGGGAATGCAGATTGGTGTAGTCACTGTGGAGAGCAGTACAGAATTTCCTAAAAAAAAATTAAAAATGGAACTGCCTTATGACCCAATGATTTCACTCCTGGGAATATATCCAAAGAAAACTGAAACACTAATTTAAAAGAATATATGCACTCCTATGTTCACTGCAGCATTATTTACAATAGCCAAGATCTGGAAGCAGCCCAAGTGTTGGTAAGTAGATAAAAAAGGTGGTACATTTACTCAATGGCATACTACTCTGCTGTAAAAAGAAGGAAATCTTACCTTTTGCGACAACATCGATGGCCCTGGAGTATTATAAGTGAAATAAGTCAACAAGAGAAAGACAAATACCATATGATTTTACTTAAACGTGGAATCTAATGAACAAAATAAGCAAAATAGAAACAGATTCAGATAAGAAAACAGACTGACAGCTGTCAGAGGTGAGGGGGTTTGGGGAGCTTGGTAAAAAAAGGTGAACTCTGGCCTTAAGCAAAAGAAAAAAAATTTAAGACCTCATAGACACAGACAACACTCTGGTGATGACCAGAGGGAAAGGGGGCTAGGGGAGGTCGAAGAGGGTAAAGTGGAGACAAACGGTGACAGAAGGCAACTTGACTTTGAAAGGTGAACACGTAATACAATATACAGATGATGTGTTATAGAATTGTACACCTGAAACCTATATGATTTTACTAACCAATGTCATCCCAATAAATTCAATAAAAATTTTTAAAAAATGTACCTTCCTGCCTGGGCCTGTGTGGCTCAGCTGTCCTGTAACCAATATAGTAACTCAGCATTTGAGTTTTATTTTTAATGTTCTGTTGGAAAGCATTTTTCCCTTGATGAAGGACTGCCACACTGTGATTTTTATTTGTAAGATTATATTAACTTTTTCCCCCAGTAGAATACATTTCTGATATAATAATGAAAATAATGAGGAAAGTAATATTTACTTATGGCAGTGTAGGCTAAAAGGCTTCTGTGTTAAAAAGGGTGACTTTAAGGTTTTTAAAGAACTAGATAAACATTTACTTTTATGGAGAAAATGTAATTATATAGGCTTTTCAAGTATAAAGAATAAACAGTGTAGGCATCCAGTGTCTACTGGGACCTTCTGAAATTCCTAAACCTAAAAATATTTTAGCCAGATCAATTTACACAGTCATTTCCAGCACCATCGTGGCCATTTTCTGCTTATTCAGCATGGAGAGAAAAAGCAGTGGGGAGATTTCAGCTCTTTACCTGCTGATTCTGGTGGCTGTCGTGGTTTTTAACAATGGGAAGTAGCCTCTGTGGCACTGGGATGGATGCTCCAAATCAGGGTCCAGCACAAATAATACCCTTTTTTTTTTTAATTACGAAGTCATAAGCATGTAATTCTGCAACATAATGATATCACACCTAAGCACTCCATGTGGCATTTTAGGTGAAATGTTCAAATTAAAACTCTGAATCATTGCACCCATATTATTACCCTGCCAACCACACTCGAGCAGGCATTACCTCTGCCGGACCCTGTGGACTGTGATTTCCGGCAGCGATTCTGTGTCTATTCCGGGTATGGACGCCAGTGCTGACGTGAGGTTGGTGCCCACATCCCGGGAGCTCCAGTGCGGGGAGCAGCCAGCTGGTAATAGCTTATGCATTATGGAGATTACAGGCCCACTGGGCAGACATTAATTCTTCATTTTGTTTAGCACTTAGTGCTTTGATGCTTATTATTCAAAGAAACTAGCATCATCTCTGATGAGGCATTGCTTACAACTCGTAAAAGAAGTACCTCTCTGGGGTTGGTTCAGGACAGCTCCTTTTTGTCTTTCACCCCACCCAACCCCTTCCCCTGGCCGAAAAAAGCCTTTTTTACCTGAAGAAGTAAATGCAACTGTCAGAGCGATGTGGGAGGGCTGAGTTGGACACTGTGGACAGCAGCGAGGACATCCCTTGGCTTTCCCTCTGGTCATGCTTGTCCCAGAGACAAGTGCACTGCGGTGGGAGTGGTGTGTTGACTCAGCACCTCACAGTCTTAGATCCCTCGGGTGTGGGTCAGTCTCTTACCCTCCTAACAGGTACCATTGTTTTGTCTTCCAGGGTTCATTGACTAAGTTGATTTTGTAACACCTGTTGTATAATACCCATATTTTCTTCTATTCTTTATGATCAGAATCTGCTAATCTCAGAACTGAGCAAACTGAAGCTTCTTATTGTGCCTGCTCTGCTCAGTGCCGTCTTGCCGAGATCCCTCTGCTGTCAGGAGGGCTTTGTGTCCTGAGCTGTGTGCCTGCCTGTGGCAGTATTTTCATATTCTGGGCAGCAAGACTGGAGCAGCGATCTGGGCCGTATTTTCCAGAAGTGACATTTACACGTCCTTAGGCAGATCCAACACCCCCTTCACGCATTGAGGGCACTGGCTGGAGTGTTGGAAGGCGGGAGATGAGGACACAGCCACCCCCGCAGTCACACAGAGAAGCGGTGTACGGGCTTGAGCTGGGAGCCCGGACACCTCGGATCTTTTCTTCGCCAGGTGCTTGTGTGCTCTAGGTTGAAATCATCTCGCCCTTTCTGAGCCTTGCCTTTTCTGATCTGTGAAAGGGGGCCCAGAGTATTAGGAGTGAGTATCTGGCAGAAGTTTTTCTAAACCCTGGAGCCAGCAGTGGCATTTTAAGCAGGTTTGTTGGCACGAGACTAACTAGCAGCAGCAGGGAGAGAGCATCACGTCTGTCTCACTTGGATTCCGCCCTGAGGACTCACAGTCTGTTTTCTTTCCCCCGTAGCACCCAGTACCCTATCGCTGCCCAACAAAGGCGTTAACAGAATACTAGGCTTCTGGCCCACCCATTACTTACTTTGGCCCTCGATGAAGACTTTTCTGCCAAAAAGGCCAGCGAGCCTGGGACCCCTGCCTCAGGAGGGCAGGTGGCCTCCTAACCAGAATGAGTAGTTGGGAGACAACAAGACTAAGTCCCTCTTAATTAGTAACTAGATAACCTGGTTAGAAATCTGATTAGCATCTTCCAGACTTTCCACATTCAGGAGGGAGTTATCACCAGCAGTTTGAAAGCCTAATTTTGTGTTTAGTACATGTGACTTTGCTTTTTAAACCACCAGGATTCTGCCAGGGAAAGACCTGGAAGTGGCAAGTCACAGTGCTCAGCTGCAGGACAGGACGTCCCCACGTAGAAGTTCTGTCCATGTCCATTTCCATCTAACACCCACATCTGCACGCCTTATGCAACCAGTTCTTCGTTCCTCCTCATAATGCGATTGCATTTCTATACTTTTCCATGTACCCCTGTATCATAAGTCATCAGGTGTGGGCCCCCAAAGAGGGGTGTAACCTTGGGTGAGGAGGCTCCCTCCGGACAAGGGCGGCTTCTGGGGAGGACTTGTGGTCTCCCAGCACCAGTGCCTTGAGTGCCTCAGTTTTGAAGGGGGCTCTGGGTGGCGCCCCGCAGCACCCACCTCTGCGGTGGACTCGGAGCGTTCCTCTGACCAGCAGCATCAGCATCAGGTGGGCAGCGGCAGATCTCCAGCTCCACTCCAGAACTGAGTCAGAAACGGGGTGGGGGCCCTCCAGTGGTTCTGAGGCACACCCGAGTTTGAGAACCACTGCATTATAAAGCTGTGACTATTTTTATTTTCTAGGTTTTCTTTTGATGTATAAGTTGGCACGCAACGTACTGGTTTCAGGTGTACAACATAGTAATTTGATATTTGCAAATATATTGCAAAATGATCACGATACGTGTGTTACCATAGTTATATTTTTTCCTTTGATGAGAACTTTTAAGATTTACTCTTAGAAACTTTCAAATACATGTAGTACAGTACTAACTATAGCCACCATGCTATTTATTACATCCCTATGACTTACTTATTTTGTATAAGTCTTTATCTGAAAGTTTGTCTCCTTCACTCATTTAGCCTCTCCTCTGGCAACCACTAAGCCATTCTCTGTATCTCTGAGCTTGGGTTGTTTTTGTTGTTTTTAGGTTTTACATACAACCGATACCATACAGTGTTTGTCTTTCTCTTTCTGACTTATTTCACTTAGCACAATGCCCTCAAAATCCATCTCTGTTGTAAATGGCAAGGCTTCCTTTTTCATGGCTAAATAATATTCTATTGTATGTATATGTGTATGTGTACATATAGTATATATAACAGTTGCTACAGTTGTGCAAACCAGCAGGGATTGCACAACTATATGAGTGAGATGCAGGGCTTCTGGAGTCCCAGGCTTTCTTTTTGCGGGCTGTGCAGAGATCACTTGCTCACAGAGTCATTTGCTCACACAGTCATTTGCTCTGAGTTCCTGTGTGGAAGAGGCAGCTCAAAGAGCACCAGGGACATATAGGGAGGAACCGAATAGACTGGCTTCAGGGCAAGGGCAGGGTAGATTTCTCTGGGGGTGGAAGCCCTGTCAGGTGCTGTCCCTCATACAGCTGTCCAGTGCAGACAGGTGCCAGTCTGCGCCCTCTCTTAACCTGGCTAACACCCTTTGCCAGCCCTGATGATTCCGTGACACCCGGCCCCACCTAACTCACATGCCTGGCCCGAGCCACTTCCAGCGGCTTTCCCACACAAGTGGCCTGTCTTGACTTGCACTTTGAACTTCCCTAAAATCTCTCAAGCAAGCAGTGGCTGGCCTCAAAATTCCCTGTACCTCTTGGTAAGCGGTTCCAAGCCTGGCACAAGCAGCAACTGATCTCGGCTTGCACTGTAACTCCCATTAGGTGTTACACCAAGCCTGGCATAAGCTGTGGCCAGGGTTGACCTGGAACGGTAGCTTCAGCTAAGCCACAAACCCAACACAAGGGGCAGTTGGCCTCAGCTCACACTTTGGTGTCTATCAAGGGTCCTAAGCCCAGCACTAGTGGCAACTAATCAGAGATCACTTTGAGCTCCCACCACAACCCCTGCACAAATGGCAGCTGACCTTGGCCTGCACTAGAGCCCCTCCCAGGAGTCTCCAGAACCAACACATTCACTCGGTGGCCAGCTTCAGGGCACACAAGTGCACCACCCAGACAGCTCCCCAGGGGGCACACCCAGAGAGGGTGCACTCAGCAGGCAAAATTTAAAACTCAAACTGGTAGTTTGAAAAGATACCTGCACCCCTATGTTCATTGCAATATTATTTACAACAGCCAAGATACGGAAGCAACCTAAGTGTGCAAGAAGATGCGGTAACTATATACAATGGAATATTATTAAGCCATAAGAAGAAAGCTTTCCATTTGCAACAACATGGATGGACCTAGAAGGTATTTTGCTAAGTGAAATAAGTCAGGGAAAGACAAATACCATATGATTTCACTTACATGTGAAACCTAAAAAAACAAATGAACATTCAAAACAGAAACAAACTCATAAATTGATGGTCCGCAGATGGGCTGGGAAGAGGTTGGGAAGATAAGGTGAAGAGGGTTAAGAAGTACAAATTGCCAGTTATAAAACCAGTCACAAGATGTCAGGTCCAGCATAGGGAAGAGTCAGTAATATTGTAATAACTATGTATGGTGTCAGGACTGGACTTAGTAAGTTGATCACTTCATAAGTTATATAAGCACCTCATCACTGTGATGCAGCTGAAACTAATACAAAACTGTATGTCAACTGTAACTGAGGGGGAAAAGGGTGTAAACATGTACAGTCTCGGGGGACCACAAACAGAAGTCCCGCTGGCCACTGGAGCTGGGCTAGACGTGTGCCGAAGCTGCAGCCAGCCCGTCAGGCCAGAGCTCCAGGACGAGCAGAGAGGCCTCTTTCACAGAAAGGCAGGGTATGTCTGTGCAGTCCTCTGGGAGTGAAGCCGGCCAAGAATTGTTTGCTACTGTCTCATGGGTCCCAGGAACCCAGGTCCTGCTGCCCACCAGAGCTCGGCAGTTGGGGGGCATGCCCCAGTCAGCAGCCACAGAAGCCAGGGCACCGGTCACACACAGAAGCCCCTCCCCAGGAAATACCAGCGCTTGGGAGTGCAGCAGAGAGGGGTGAACGTAGTGCGTGCCCTCCGTGGTCTCAGGAGGACTACAGTGGGCCCTTACATGCGTGTTGGATTGTGAGCCTGCCCCACAGGCTGCACACTATGGCTGTTTTTTAAGTTTTTGAAGAAAACTACAGTGGAACCTCAGTTCTTGAACTTAATTAGTTCTGGAAAACTTCAAGAAGTGATTTGTTAGAAAACTGAACCTCCTTTGTCTCCTGAGAGAAACGTGAGTGATCATACAGGTATGAGCATGAAAGCATTGTCGGGTAGAGAAGCGAGGCCCGAAGTCTGTTAGACAACCGACATTTTTCCATGAACTTGGTCGAGAACCAAACTGTTTGAGAACCGAGGTTTGACTGTACTTTAAAATGTTAAAGATGCACATGTCATATGCCCTTCCACTCCTAGGTATTTAAAATAAGAGAAAGGAAGGCATATGCCCACACAAATGAATATTTGCATCAACTTTACTTGTGATAGCCTAAAGGGAACTCAGTTTCCTTAAGTAGGGGAATAAACTATGGCAGGTCTACCTATACAATGGAATACGACTCAGCAATGAAAAGGAATAAACTATTGATATCTTCAACAATATGGATGGATGTCAAAATAATTACACTGAGTGAAAGTCAGACTATCCCCCCAAAATACTACCCTATGTTGTATGATTTCGTTATATAAAAATCTAGAAAATGCAAATTATAGTAATAGAAAACAGATCAGTGTTTGCTAGGGAATAGGGATAGAGGGGGAGGGATGGATGAATTATAAAGAAGAATGAGGAAATTTTGGGTGTAAGGGATATGTTATTTTGAGGTCATGGTGTCGCAAGAGTATACACATGTCAAAACTCATCAAGTTGTGTGCTTGGTGAAGTTATATATCAGTAATGCCTCAAGAGAGCTGTACAAAATAATTAAAATTTAAGTCTGATGGTCCCTGGGAAAGGCAGAGGGACAGGTGGGAGAGGAACACACTTTTAATGACGTTCATAGGTGAGCATGATATTGTTACACAGATGAAGAAACGAGAGGGCCACCATGGAAGGGGGGGGGAATGAAAATCAGATTGCCCCCTCGACACCACTGCCTATAGTGGGCATTTGTGGCTGCAGGGGCCCCTGCGGCGTGGCTGTTCCTGCAGTGGTCTTCCTGTGTCTGGCTGAGCTGTGGTGTCGAGCACACGACAGTCCCCCCTGCTGGGCTGACTGAGGGCGCATGGAAGAGACGTCTGTCTAGTTCTGCATCTCTTGCTGGCCTGTAAACAGTGTTTTACATTCATCGATATGTTGTGGTTTCTGAATCTCTTGCATTTCAAAACTTGTCTGTTATGGCCAAAACCGTATTTATATTTATCACACCATGGGCTATGTGTCATTAATGAAAGCTGATACTTAGGTTGGTATTTCTGACTGCCGCATTCTTTAAAGGCACATCTAGATACAGTTAACATGCCTTCTACTTCCCAGATATATCCTAGTCAAACCCAGTTACTAAAAACCCAGGAGGAATTCTTTTGAACTTCTTGATTGGCCACATGCTTCCTTCCTTGTGTTTCTGCAGGTCTGATTTACACCCACGGCGATCAGCCCTCACTCAGGACTTTGTGGATCCAGACCCAGCGCTCCAGCGAACCGACCCCTCCCTCCCAAGTGAGTAGTTCCAGCGTAACTGTGTCTGCAGAACTAGGGATGTTGTCTCACTGAAATCACTTCAGGCATCCATCCCCGCGTCACCCTGGTGGCGATAAGCACACTTCCCAGGGGACACAGACTATAAAGCAGTGTGAATTTGCAGGGAGAGGAATTGATGTCTAAAATCTCAGGAATCCAATACTTTTGTTTTCTGTTGTTACTTATAATGCACACATCTGGATTCATCTTGGAGCTTAGAATTGGCTGAGGAAGATGAAGTTATTTAACCAAACCCAGGGTCAAGTTGGCTAAAATGCTCATTAACTTAGACAAATGAATTTTTGAGACCATGGCCTTCAAAGTGCCCAGGAGTATTTCCATGGAAATGCCACAGCACAGGTTACTCACATTTTAGTTGGATTTCCAGAGTGTTCACATGTCACAAATCTCATAGGAAGAACTGTTTTTGCTTTTAAGTAATAAAGGGCTAAAGTGACCCTATGTCCTGGCTTTTCTGTAACTGATCCAGTTCAGTATCTTTTCAGTTCATAAAGGCAGTTCATTGACTACATTACCCAGTGTGGTATCACAAGATCTCCGTCTAGAATTAGGCACAGAGTTAGGCAACAGTATATGAAAGAACATGGCGGTAGGAGGGATCAGAATTTCTTAAGAAGATTTTATTTTTAGAGAGAGGGGAGGGGATGAAGAGAGGAAAACATCAATGTGTAGTTGCCTCTCCTGCGCCTCCTACTGGGGAACCTGGCTCACAACTTAGGTATGTGCCCTGACTGGGAATCAAACCAGAGACCCTGTGGTTCGCAGGCTGACAGTCAACCCACTGAGCCACACCAGCCAGGGCCAGAATTTCTGATTTCTTCCAAATTACTAAGGAACACCACTCTCTTCAATAAGAGCAAGACCCTACAAGGTTGTTGTACAGGAACTAGCTGGGCATATTTATTTTACTTTTCCTAAAATAGGATGCCTATTTCTACCTGATGCCTTTAAAATTTTTTATTTCCCTATTTTATTTGTTTATATTTCAGTAAGTTTAAATCCCTGAGGGGCACAGCATTACACGGATTCTATGTCCAGTGGCCTCAGCAGGAAGGCTGTTTGGGGATTTAGCACGAGCCATCCACTGTTTCCATGAGCACGAGTCCCCTTTCCCAGGTGACTCTGGTCTTGTTCCATTTGCCCCCAGGAGTCACTGGGTTATTCTTTGCTTTGTACACATAAGCACATCTCTTCCCCAGATAGAATTCACTTTCATCTCGAGCATCAACACCTTCAATTTTAAGGTGAGCTGTGTGCTCCCTCTGGTTCCAGAGACCCTGCTTATAGCCTGCAAAAATGGCCTTGGACCTCAGCCTTCCAGACATACTTGTCATTACAGAAATCCTACTCCCAGTGGGCCTCCACAGGCTCCAAGACAGAAAAAGGAAGGCGAGCAAATGCCTTTTTTTAAACAAAAACACTCAACAACAAAAACAGAGTGCTAAACATTTTAGTTTTTTTCAGTTGGTTTTAGAGAGGGAAAGAGAGAAGCATCGATTTGTTCCACTTATGTAAGCATTCATTGGTTGATTCATGTACGTGCCCTGACCGGGGACTGACTCCACAACCTAAGCGCATCGGGATGACACTCTAACCAACTGAGCTACCTGGCTGAGGCCCAGATGGCTGAGTTTCACATTGATTTTACCTACTGGTGTCTTAGGCTACTTTTTCTAACTGATAATCCATAGATGATTTGTCTACATCCTTGAAAGAACATACTCTATTATAGAAAATAATGATTCCTAATCCCTTTAGCTGCCCATTGCATAGTACTGGCAGAAGGCTGTGGTGACTCAGCAGCATAGGAAGTACTGACAGATAACCTGTATTTTGCAGGAAGGAGATCCTAAGATCGTAATTTCGGATTCCCTGGTGGAGGAAAACAAAACACTCTGGTCTTGCTTCCAATGATGCAAGTGTGATTGTTGGCGTCCTCATGGGCTCCAGAGGTCACAGCACGCTGCCGCGGACTCTCATGGCCCCTCGGATGATTTCTGAGGGGGACATAGGAGGCATTGCTCAGATCACCTCCTCTCTCTTCCTGGGCAGAGGCAGTGTGGCCTCCAACCGGCATCTCCTGCAGGCACGTGGCATCACCTGCATTGTTAATGCTACCATTGAGATCCCCAATTTCAACTGGCCCCAATTTGAATACGTTAAAGTGCCTCTGGCTGACATGCCTCATGCCCCCATCGGACTGTACTTCGACACCGTGGCCGACAAGATTCACAGTGTGAGCAGGAAGCATGGGGCCACCCTGGTGCACTGTGCGGCAGGGGTGAGCCGCTCGGCCACCCTCTGCATTGCTTACCTGATGAAATTCCATAGTGTGTGCCTGCTGGAGGCGTACAACTGGGTGAAAGCCCGGAGGCCTGTCATCAGGCCCAACGTGGGCTTTTGGAGGCAGCTGATAGACTACGAGCGCCAGCTCTTCGGGAAGTCAACGGTTAAAATGGTACAGACACCTTACGGCATAGTTCCAGACGTTTATGAGAAAGAGTCCCGACACCTGATGCCTTACTGGGGGATTTAACGCCACCAAAGTCTGCATCAGCAGCCCCTTGGGCAGGACCAGCATCTGCTCCACACCGTTTGCTCCCCTCTTCACCTTTCTTTTCCAATGGTTGGCTTTCGGTTCTCCCTGAAGTGTTTTTTACACTGGGTGTTCGTTTACTTTAATGGGTATGGAGGAGGGGGGAACACAAGGGGAATGCATACACTGCTAGTAACATTTTTAAAACTAACATTTTGGAATAGTGTTTATGAGAAAACCTTTAACTGGCTTTTACTTTTTAATAATTTGAACAGTTTAATGAACTGTTTGGCTCCACTTTGAATCCCATGCCTTCTGGCATCACCACAGGTGCAGGAGGAGCTCAGTGCAAAACTCACCTTGGGTCCTGGTTAACCCTCTAGAGACAAGCTCTGCTCAGGCTGCTGACCACCCAAGTGCTTAGAGAAGATGGATACCAGCTTCCGTCTCTGTTGGATTAGCCCTACTCTTTCCTTCCCCCTTTATTATTTAGTAACTTTGTAAGTCAAAAAACAAACAAACAAAAAACAACCAGACTAACGATTATCTAGCTGTTAAGTAATTATAATGAAATCTGCTGCAAACACCCTCTTGGAATCAATGTGCTCCAGGACTATATCTACATTATTTTTAATAAACCTATCTGCTTAACATATTAGAATTTTTACTGAGAAGGATTTCCGCGCGCGCGCGCGTGTGTGTGTGTGAGTGAAGAAAGATGCTCTCCCGTGATTACATTAAAATATGGCCCCTGTGTCAATGATGAACATCACATAAAATAGATGTCCCGGCTGAATCATGTCAGCATTTGACCTCCTTGCAGATGGGCAGGTACTGTGTTGTTTACAGTGCTGGGACAGTGGAAAATAGCAGAGAGTGTACACTCTGATAAAAGGCAGTTTTCAGTTCTCTTGGTAACTGGAGTGCACCAAAACTGAATCCTCCGGCAAAGAAACTGGTTTTCCACAAAAGGTGTGCCTTTGCTGACTATCAACACACACAAATGCCCTAAACCAAACATTAATACAGGAGATAAGCAAATAACAATAGCTTCCCCTGTTGAAACCTGGACAGAGTTTCAACTGCTCCTAATAAGTCTGACAATACAACTCATCAGGGACTTGGTGGTTTAATTAGTCCTCTTTTATTCCATTTCCTGAGCCGTCACTGGGCATTGCCAGGCTGCCCCTTCTCGTTAGGCAGGGTAGCCACTGGGCACAGCACTGTTCTTTTTTTTTTCTTTTAACTTCATTTGGCAGATAGGTTGTAGCTAGTTTATCCGTGGAATAATGTCCTAGATTTTTGGTCTATTTTAGCAAGAACCCATGAATGTAATGCCAGGGGCTGCATATTTATATAAATTATATCTTTCAGATTTTACCTGGTCTCTAGCAGGTGGTTTCCATCCAAATTCTACCTTTTCTTGTTTCATACCATTTGCCCATTTTCATAAACATGCATCATTACTGTCTAAACAGAAAAATTCTAATAGAGTTAATAGTTTCTATGGGAAATCAGAGGAACCAGAGATGTTACATCAGCACATGAATAGAAGTCATTCAAAGGGACCATAAAACAGTCCTGTGGCTATGGAGTCCGAGGCTGCTTTAGTATGAAGACAAACCGTAAGTCTCGTAGCCTCTGGATAAAAGTCCAAAAAAACCACTGTCCTACAGTAAGAAAACACCTAGTGACAGATGTTCTCAGTAATTAAGGAAATTTCCTGCAGAAATCCTGGCAAACACCACTACTGGGATGTAATAACTAAGCATTCTTAGCCCCAGGGAAGCCTAACACCTTTCTAATCTAAATGTCAGGGTTTATTAGCTGGTCACAAAGGCAGGTGTGTGGCCTAGAAGGTGGTAGAGGAATTTCTGTGGTGATCCCAGGCAGGACAAGCATCTGACGTTTCTGTAACATACAGGCCCTATAATCTTTTCAAAGCTTAAGAACACACTTGTCATTAAATAAAAGGCAAGTAGAAGACATCTTCAAACAAAAAACAGGCAGCCTCGAAACGCTCAATTTAAAATATGCAACCTCTACAGAGTGCCACAGGAAAAATAAAACGTGGATAATATCCTAATATACCCTGAGCCACTTCTACTTTAAGCATGTCCAGACAAAAATTACATGCTGTGCCATAAAAATTTTAAAGGCAAAACAATGTTTAAAGAAGGGCTTATTAATTGCCACTCAAAACAGTGGGGTGAAGCTGCCAGCACACTACACAGTGTGGAAATAAGTAACCTTGGTTACTGTTTCCAAGGACACTGGACTCGGCTAACAAGAGCTGAGGTGAAGCTGAATGCAGTGTCAAATCATTTTAATAAACTTCCATAAATAAAATCAGTGCAATGGTACCCCAAACTCCCCAAATCCTTACTGGTGGGATCTAACACGACATTTCTATAAACACATGTTGAAAGTAATGAACACTTTTCATAGCGAAGGCTCTTTGTTGTTCGTTGAAGCCTCTTCCTCCTCTCATGGAGTCACTAAACCAACCGTACTCGGGAAGGTCAGCAGTAATTAGAAATTTTATCTAAGGAATTAGGGAATATATCTAGGAATGGAAATCAGTCTAGTTAGCAGGTGAGCATACTTTTAAAAACGTTATTGATACAGGCCACTGTGACAGAATAATCCATACAGCATCTCAAAAAAGAAAGTCTCAGCAAGTGTCCATTCTGTCAAAGTGGGTGACATTCTTCCCGCCAACGTAGATTTTGTTACAGTCCATGATGGCATATACAAAACCGATGAGAAGCCTGCTTGAATCTGGGTGCCCTTTGAAACCCTCGGTGCTGCCCAGGCTGAACTGGAGCACAGAGGCCTCGGGGAAAGCCTGCTAGAAACTGGCCCAGGTGCGCCGTTACTACCACTCCACTAGTCCTGTGGCAGGCAAAGGCTCTGAAGGTCTCAGTCCTTAGTAGATGGAGATGCTATCAATTGGAGCAAATGAGAAAAACAAATTCATCTCATCAGTACCTCCCTGCATTCTGGCGCACAGTAAGGGGAAGCAGAAGCCTGTCAATCTCTGTTTAATGAAATACGCTCTATACCTCTTTTGGAGAAGATGGAGGTAAAAGGTGTAACATGGAACAAAACATTTCCCTCAAGTTTTGTACTGAAAAGGGAAAGGAATCAATTACGTAAAGCAGCAATTTTATAGGCAAAACCAAATTTTCCAGTTTACAAATAAAAACAGCCTAGGTCAGAGCGTGAGTCATACAAAATAAAACATTAGGATTCAGAACCTCTTCATAGAGCACATAACTAACCATTCGCCGAACGGTGTATCCCAGACTGGCATGTTCTCCCCAGGAACACCACCATCTTTACCCAGTGGCTTCCCCCGCGATTTGATGCATTTAGCTTATGTGGCAAAATTCCCCACACGCATGAGCCTTTTCCTTCCAAAATTCAGTGCTCTTTCTGAACAATTTCTTTCCACTGCTTCTAAGTTCTGCAACCTTTACCATCCACAAACACACATCATATTATTCGCCTCACTAGGCCAGGAACTCTACCTCCTAAGCCTGAATTTTCAGATCTCTCATAGAGATGCTGCTAAGTCAGGTGGTACTGGTACCCATGCAGTCATTTTTGGAAGTCTGGACAGAAGCCACTGCAAAAAGATTTCATTCGGCTGCCCTTCCAGATTACCTGAAAACACCACCATGCTCGCAGCCTGTGTGTGAGGTAAAACAGAAGGTTTTCAGCAAAGGCCCCTGAGGGGAAGGATATTCACCTCGATAATCAAGGATTTGGGCCTCTGTCCAAATGAAAGTTCTCCACTGCTGAGTACTTAGGTCTGTTATGAGGAAAAGTCTTGCAAGTTGACAGTTTTAGAAATGAAGGAAGAGAGCAGAGAACTGGTTCAGTTGCATCAGCAAAGTTAGTAAGTCTGCCCTTACCTGTTGCTGTTCAACGGAGACGGACAGAGTTTTTCTGTAAAAAGAACATTTTAATCACGGTTTCCCTTCTTTATTCATTTCAGATAGGCACACCCTAAATGGGGATGAATGTGCCCTACTTCACAAGACAGTATGTGTTCCAGATATAAAGAAGCAATGGCTCAGAATTCCGGCCAATTCCAACCCTACAGCAATAATTTAATTTTCTTCAAATGTCAGTTCTTCACAGTTTCAATACTGTAGCAGCAAATTATTCCTTAGATAAAGTTGTGGTCCCTATTTTAAAACACCTTAAGAGAACTAGAGGTAAGTTAGCAAACTACAGATGACCTTTGTCCCCTGGGTCCCACATGCAGTTTGGGTAGGGAAATTTTACCACAAATCCCCAAGACTGGCAGTGCGACCCAGGGGACAAAGGTCACCTGTAAGAATGACTACAAACCACTGCAGCCTTTTTCACACCCACCCGTTGGGGAATTCTTCGTATAAATCAATATAGGCGAACTTTGCAGTGCTTGCATTCCGTTCATCGGTCCCTGTCACCCATGGGTGTGATCCCCCACCCTGGCAAAAAACAAACCAACCCAAAACCCAGCTGGTACTTCATAGAGGAGCTTTTCAGAGCAAATCAGGCAGGATGAGGCCAGGAGGTTTTGGTTCAACACAGTTGATCCAGAAGTTGGCACAGCTGGCGTGATACTGGTGTCCTCCGTAAGCCAGCTTGAAGCTGTCTGTTTCTGAGTTGAATGCCTGCCGGGAACAAACAGACACATGGAGCACGTCAGGCTTCCGCACCTCGGAGCCTCACGTTCACTTGTCCAGGTCACAGAGGCCAAGGCGAGACGGGCACACACGCTAAAGCTGAGCAGGTGGCTACTGAAATTCAGGTCAGAAAGTGTTTCCCTGCTAACTAAAGATATAAAAAAATTCTTTACCATTAAACCTAATTTCAGCAAAAGGCAGCCAGATCTTTCATAGGAAAGGCAGAGCCTGTGGGGGGTGGGACAGTGTCATGAGAAGGGGAACTAACACAGCCAAAGGCTGTGGCTAATTTTTATCCCTCATTGTGGTGAAGGAAGCCCTTCCCTGAAGGTGGCATTTGACTGTAACATGTAATCCCTTAAGTTTAGTGGCTAATTACAGTCCTATCATGAAAGAAAACGTAAGATTATAAACTCTTAGGGTCCAATGCCACTGGGAGCTGATAACTGAATCAACATAATTTAAAAGTCCAAATAGGTACAGGTTTGTTTAAAAAAAAAAGGAAGAAGAAGAAGAAGAAGAAGAAATTAAACACAGGAGAATAATTTCCAGATGAATAATGCTTATAGGTGAGTTACAGACAGCCACTCCTAACAGCAACCACATCCTGGGGACTATTTATAGTGCTTTTTAAAGCACTATAAATAAATAAAGCAAAACTCTAAAACCCAAACAATTTGTTTTTTGTCTGATAATGGCCAAATCCTGAAGCAATTTGATCTGTGTGTCACTGCAACCTCCAATCTTCCAGAAGTTGCTCATTCTGTTAGTCTGCTCGTCACAACACCAGAAGCCAATTACGAGACACAAGCATGCAAACAAGACAGAAGCGGATCCGCGCAGGCAGTTAGTCGACTAAATCACACACGGGAACAAAGGTGACTCAGTAAACCACTCATGATTGGAACAGTTCGAGATGCAGTGGGATCTGATTTGCCTTCCACACTCGAAATTAAGATGGAGACACTAAGATACTGTGTAACTGGTTCGTACTTTTTTAGGATGTTCCTCTGCAGGCTTCTCTTCTTTCTGAAATAACGTTGAAACCGTAAGGTCAACAAAATATCCAGAACAGAGCCACTTGCCTGCAAACGACTCCTTTTCTCTCTACCACCCTACTGGGTGCGGCAGGCACAAGGCACACCCCACGCTTCCCCTCAACGGCTTCCCCCGCTGCTCTTCTGAAACGGCATATCTATTTCTGTGGTCAGATTTCAGGCCTTCATGAAATCCCCACCACCTCTGGGCACAGACCTTGTAGTGAGGTGATCTAAACGGGGTTGTCCCCCAGGCCACGTTTAGAATGTACTTTGCCACCCGCAGGGGAAAGGCGCGTGACTTACCCGGCTCCTGGAGTCCACGTTTAACAGGCACACCCCACAAGCAAGTTCCTGAGCATTTTTAATACCAGGCCGCAGCATACAAGAGGAAAAATCCAGTGAATTTTCATCGGGCTGTGAAAACATGATAAACAGGTAAGAACCCACTAATCCCAAATGCCTTTGGCTTCACTCCCTGATCACTCTTCCCCAATAGGTCCAATAGCAAATTAAGTAAAAACTCTCTTACATCATCAGTACAATTCAATTTCCCAAATGTTTACTGAGCACCTGCGTGATCCGGGCACTAGGGATGCGAGCATGAGCAAAAAACAGTGCCTGTCTCTGAGAACTCAGTCTGGGGTAGGAGCCTAGGCTAGAACTCAGGGAGCACAGTGTGATGAAAGCCATGCTAGGGGTAAGTACCGAGTGTCAGGGCACCCGTGTGTGTGGGGGAAGGGGGTGGCATACCTCAACCCCAGGGGAAAGGAACCTGATGGCAGGGAACGCTTCCCAAAACTTAGATACAACTTGGCAGAGTCCTGACGGGTGTATGTGGGGTGAAGGGGATGGGGAGGATGAGTTAGGGGAGGGAAGGATACTTATTCTATACAGAACAAGCAGCCCGGGCAAAGGATCTAAGCAAAAGATTGGGTATGGGAAGAAATCTTGGGGGAGGGAGCCACTCTTACGAAAGGGGTAAGGGATGGAACTGGAGCATGAGGCCTTGAAAGGAACATAAGGGGTTGAGGCTTTATACTGGGAAGCCATTAAGGGTTCTAACTGGATCATGGCAGAAGCCAGTGTGCATTACGGACAGATCCCTCTGGTTGCAGTATAGGCAGTGCATTGGAGGAGGTAATCTTCAACGTACGGGCCTCAGTTACAAGGCTGTTGTAGTCCGGGATACAGACACTGAAGGTCTGAAGTAAGGCAGCAACAGTGGGGAATGGAGAGAAATGAGAGCTAGTACGGCAGTAGAGTTAACAGGTCTGGGCAGTCTGTTTTTATGCGAGGAGGGGAGAGGTCTTGGGCAACTGAGAGGATTCGCCATAATAAGGCACAGGAGAGCAGAACCAGGTTTGGGGATGGAGGATGAGGAGAAGAGCTC